>JAHKKF010532993.1:25626-80484 GCA_019740295.1 Labeo calbasu
CGTTCACTTTGTAAACACTGGGTCGGTACTTCTGCAACAATGTAGGACAATTTCGAAGTTGGAAGAGAAAATGAGATGGGAGTTTTTGAGATGGGAACTGTATTGACCCAGATTAGACAGAGTTTGCATGTGCATCGCAGAGAATTGACAGCATTTGAGCGTTTAAGGTTAAAAAGTATATAAATTGTAAACTTTTTTAGGAAAAAGACCCTTCTTCCTTGGCTGGGATCATTTAGAGCCCTTTGAAGCTGCATTGAAACTGCATTTTGAAAGTTCAAACTCGCGGGGACCATAGAAGTCCACTATATGCAGCAGAGGTCAGCAACCTGTGGCACGCATAGAGATAATCGCTGGCACAAGAGCAATGGACCCTTTTCACAAGCCTGTGATGACGTGCTTCAACGGTCATCATCATCATAAATCCTTTAAAGTTTTTTATATTTTGATTTTTAAAAATATGTCTATGGGAGGGATGGTAAATTTGACATTATTCTCTCTTCTGACTGCCAATATCAGTCTCTCTCAATTTTTTTCCTTTGATTGAAAGTCGTGAAAACACTATCATGTAGTTTTACTGTTTGAGCAAATGGGAATGCAAAAAATATATTTGTGGTACTCTGTCGGATTTTACCCAACTATGACGACTTCCGCTATGAGAAACCCGGAAATGTGAGAAAGGTCCATAGGGAAAACTGCATACTGACGTACATTTTGAGGTCATTTCTTCTCATAGTCACAGCCTGTTAGGAGCTACAAATACTATTTGTGAGAATGGACTTGCGCTAGTCTACGGATGCGCGCGCAACCGCTGCGCATACTAGGCGCTTTAGATCAAAGCCTCAGCGGTCTAAAGGCGCTCGTCAATGTCAAAATGACTGAGATGGCCAATCAAATCGAAGTAGGCGGGGCTTGCTCGTCACAAAAACAGCGCGAAGCGTCAATTCGAAGTTGAAAGAGAGCGAGGTAAGATGAAGCTGCAAATCATTTAATATTAGTCAGCTGTTTACGATAGAAATGTTAAATGACTGACAGCTATATCCAGTGATGCAAACTACTTGACTTTTTTGTCAAATATGGCCATTTTGAGAGAGAGAGAGAGAGAGAGAGAGAGAGAGAGAGATGTTTGTGAATTGTCAGCGTTTGTCTCTCTCTACAAACAATGAAGCTGAGTTTATTTAAAAAACAGCGATTTTACCCCCCTTGTTGCTGAGAAATATAATGTAGCGATTCAGTATCGATTAATAAAAGTCTCGTGGCATTGCTGACGACAAGTTTATGAGCTTCTGAATCTGTTACTTTTTGCACAGCGCGATCTCCGATCTTTGTGTGCGACTGCTGTGTGCCTCAAATAAAGCAGTGAATTAATTTAAAACGGAATAGTGGTCAACCAGAAAAATTAAAAATGGCACGTCATACCGAAAAGGGTGCCGACCCCTGATATGGAGAAAAATTCTGGAATGTTTTCCTCAAGAAACATTTTTAAGATCTTATTTTTTGGCTTTTTTTAGCCTTTATTATGATAGGACAGATCAGAATGGACAGGAAACGGAGTGGGAGAGAGATCGGGGGCAGGATCGGGAAAGGTCCCCAAGTCAGGATTCGAACACGGGACGCCTGTAGCGCACGGCCCACAAGGCTATCATGCCAACAATTTTTGTTTTTTATTATTATTATTTTTTTTTTTAACGACTGAAGAAAGAAAGACACAAACATCTTGGATGACAAGAGGGCGAGTAAATTATCTGTAAATTTTTGTTCTGGAAGTGAAATTCTCCTTTAAGTACTTACCAGTTTAAAGTGAGTCCACATGCCCTCCCAAGGAAATGCTACATGGACACGTGTTGCAATTTGAGTGGGTGAAAATCCATTCTTTACCTTTAAAGTACTGTAATTACATTCAATAATTAATGACAGGAGCATTTTATGACAGGAACATGGGTAAATTCCGTTACGATGAAAGTGTGGTCAAACATACAGCAGCCAAGTGTAAAAGACTTCAGGAGAATAAATTATAAATGCACTCAATTTGAAATATCAGTGTTGGCCCAGTCATTGTCGATGTGCTTTTTTTATACAGCTCAAAAGATGCTTTGGACTGCTGCAACTGAAGGTGACAGCACCCTCTAACTCTTTAACGCCATTTCCTGCGTCAGCAGCACTACTCCTTACTACCTTTCTGGGCCTTGAACATTGCTGTCTATGCATGGTCAGAAAGCTCTCGGATTTCATCAAAAATATCTTAATTTGTCTTCCAAAGATTAGCTGATGTCTTACAGGTTTAAAACAACATGAGGGTGAGTAATTAATGACAGAATTCTCTTTTTGGGGTGATCTTAATTTATCTTAAAATACAATAACAATCAGTATTGGTACATGGCTAATTGTAATCTTGAGTCAAGGGTCCAAAGAAACGCAGAGGCAGGCAGTTATATGAGGTATTTAAGTTCCCCACCAGGGATTCCAAGCAGCCATGTTCTAGTTATGGAGCTGGAATCCTTCCAGCTCACCTTCAGCCTCCACCATTAAGCTAGAACAGATTAAACCTCCTCTCAATTCAACAAGACATCTACTGCTCCACCTTTCTAATGCTGTACTTACCCCCTCCAAGCCTCTGCAGAGAAACAACCCCCTTCTACTGCAGAAAGCTATCTCGCCCTGGCTAAATAGCGAGACTCAATAAATAGCTCCTGCAGACAATTGTCCACACCCTCTGCAGGCTAACCTTATATTCGGTGGGTGGGGGGAATAGAGAGATTACTGTCTAACAGATGCTGCGAAAGGTTTAGTGGTGTAAGAGAGCTCTTCAAAAACCCTTAATAACTCTCATTTCACATTTTCAGGTTCAGCAGAAAATGATACCAGTGTTACTGGGGGAGGACAGTTTTGCTGCATAATTCATTTTTGATCTGCACGCCCTCAGAAATCAATCACTGCTTTGATTAGCATACTGAATAGAAGTCTGGTGTTTAAAAATGTTCTTGATGTTTATGAATTTCAGTTTACATGTATATAGTATATATATACACATACTACTGTTCAAAACATAAAAAAACTACAGTAAAATACTACAGTAAGTAATTTATTTCTTTGTTTGCAGTCATCATTCCAGTCTTCAGTGTCACATGATCTTGCAGAAATCATGTTAATATGCTGATTTAGTGCTTAAGAAACATTTTTTATTATCAATGTTGAAAACATTTGTGCTGCTTAATATTTACTAATATTTCTTTCAAGAATCTTTGATGAAAAGAAAGTTGAAACAAACAATTTCTTTAAAATCTTTTGTAACAATATTCATGTCTTCACCATCACTTTTGATCAGTTTATTGCTTGCTTCCTAAATAAAACTATTGATTTCTCTTAGCAACGACAACATAAAACTTACCGACCCCTAAACATAATATAAAAAAAATCGAAAAAACCTGTTGAAACCCCATTAGCTCAGTATAAAAACAATAGCAGTAAATGGAAAGTGTCTATCAGGATAGGAAAAACAAACTTGTGTGTTTGTATGTGCTATAGTCTGCACTGTGTAGTCGTCATTCTTTCATCAGCTAATAGGCCACCCTGATTATTCTTTGTTTACTGCGTCCATGCTTGACTCCCATTTGCTCGTAGCTGTCAGCAGATTGAAACTAGTGATGGGTCTCGCTGGGCTCATCTCATGTATCACACAGGAGATGGAAACTGTCCAACCATTCCATCAACCTCTGCATTATTACCAGCTCACGTGAGTGAAATGTGAGCTGCAGGTAAAATCTCACCATGCTGAAAATAAAAACAGCATGGCTGTTCATTATCATGCTGTGCGGGTGGTTGTGTTTGAGACAATGACATCCATTGGTAGTTTTATAAGATTAAGCAGTTTTTGTTTGCTGGTTCGATCCCTGGGAAGAGCAAACCATAGGCCATGACCATTTCGCCCTTTAATAAGGTACCTACACTCAGGTTGCTCCAGGGGGATTCCAGGTTGCTCTAGGGATAACAGGAATCCTTTTGATAACATAATGATGAGGTTCTATAGCAGCAGTGTGAAAGTCCTACAGTAGTTACTATTTCCATCGGCTCCTAAAGTATGATGATAAATCAAGATTCTGCTCTACTGGTGAATTATGTAAAAGAGTATACAAGAGCGATTTTACTTTTATGAAATACAGACCTTATGTGTAAGAGAAACAAGTGCACAGCCATCTTTAGAATTGTCTTTGAACTTACATTTTTGCTGCAGCTCTGTATATGTCTACAGCATCACTGTTGAAGAGTAATTGAAGTGATAGTTCACCCAAAATTTTAAATTACCCCATGATTTACTGTCCTTCATGTCTTTCTAGGTGTATATGACTTTCTTCTTTCAGATGAATACTGTCGGAGTTATATTAAAAAAAATGTTCTGGCTCTTCCATGCTTTATAATGGCAGTAAATGGCTGTTGAGATTTTGAAATCCAATTAAGTGCATCCATCCATCATAAAAAGTGCTCCACATGGCTTCAGGGAGCTATTAAAGGCCTTTTGAAGTGAATTGATGCATTTGTTTAAAAAAAAATTCATATTTAAAACTTTATAAACTAATGTCTAGCTGCTGCTAACTGTCATAAGCTTGTTCACAAGAGAGTTGCGATTCAGCAAATGACGCAGGCGAATGACATAAGAATATGCTAGTCTTGTGAGAACTAGGTTTACAGTAAAGGAAAACCTCTTGGATTGCATCGAAAATCCTCATTTTGTACTTCTAAAGCCTGGAATACACTACTATATTTTTGCCCCGATTTTCTGCCCATTTACAGTCTGGAAAAGTAAATGCTAATTGTCTCTAGCATTCAGTCAGAGACAGTCTGCAGATTTGAGTTGACAGATTCCATAGAAAATTGCGTAGTGTATGATGGTCACAGATTTTTTTAGTTTTAGACTTCACCCAATCGGAAGATAACAAACATGTTTGATATTTTCAGCCAATTTTAGAACACATATTGTTTTCATTTGTCAAGTCATGTTTTGTTTTGCTTTCTCCTCTGTGTTCCCGCATTTGTCAGTTCCGCGTTTGTCACCGTATTCGCCTGCGTCCTGTGTTATCTGCTGTACGCGTAGTTAGCAGAAGCTAGAGATTATGTTTTTTATTTAAGTTTTAAATATGGATATTATTCTTACACAAACACATTAATTCACTTCAAGAAGGCCTTTATTACCCCCACGGAGACGCGTGGAGTACAGTACTTTTTATGATGGATGTACATACTTTATTGGGCAGCCATTCACTGCCATTATAAAGCTTGGAAGAGCCAGGACATTTTTAAAATAACTCCGACTGTATTCGTCTGAAAGAAAAAAGTCCCAGTTAGAGCAAAAACATCCCAGTTGTACAACTCCACAAATAATGTTTTATTTCTTCAGAAAACCATCACATATAGTTATTCTCTGAAGAGCCTAAAGACCAATCTGAAGAACCTCGGGTTTACATCAAGAACTTTTTAGTGTCCTAAAATCTACAAAGCCAAAGCAAGATCCTCATATACTGCATATACTGTTCAAAAGTTTGTAGTTTGTATTAAATTAAAGAAACGTGACAGTACAGACACTCATATTATATTTCAAATATATGCTGTGCTTGTGAACTTTATATTTAACAAAAAATCCTGCAAAACAATGTATCAGTTTCCACAAAAATATTAAACAGCATGCTTTCAACATAGTAAGAAATCTTTCTTAAGCACAAAATCAGCATATTACAATGATTTCTGAAAGATTCTGTGACCCTGAAGACTGTTTTACTGTATATTTTGATCACATACATGCAGCCTTGGTGACCATAAGAAATGCTTTTCAAAACTATTTTGAAAGGTAGTATACAGTAAGTCTAAAGGCCTACCCAGTGCTATAATTTAATAAAGATGGAAGTAAAGATTAATGTGGGGTCGCAAAATTGGTTATATCTCTCTAGGTCAGTCTTAGTGTGCAAAAGTTTATTATATAAAACCACTGAAAAAGCTTTTTTAATAGTGAAAATTATTTGGAAATTACTCTTTAGAACAGATTCATTTTTTACTAATTAACTTCTGCTGACTGCGGTTTGAGAAGATCTCCAAATATACAGTGAATGCTGTGACCTTTCCCAGCACCTAACTGCCGTGACTACTCAGACGTCTCTGTGTCATGGTGATAAGAATGCGTATGCATGCACATTTCTGCATGAGTGACAGATGGCGTCATCATGAACGGCAGAAGAGTGTTTCATCACTGAAGAGAAGATCAAATGTGAGGCAGCAGTCAATAGGAATTCGAGGAAAAGAGATCTGTCTTAATAAGAGCGTATATACTGTATACTGCATGCTTCAGCTAATTTTAAAAGGTTAGTTTATCCAAAAATAAAAATTCTGTCATTAATTACTCATCCTTATGCTGTTCCAAACCCTTAAGACCTTCGTTCAATTTCAGAACACAAATTAAGATATTTTGGATGAAACCCAAGAGCTTTCTGAACCTTCTTTGACAGCAAGGTTCCTTCCACGTTCAAGTATCATCATTTGTGTTCTGAAGATGAACGGTCTTACGGGTTTGGAACAACATGAGGGTGAGTAATTAATGACAGAGTTTCATTTTTGGGTGAACTAGCCTTTTAAGTTGTTCCAAAAGCATTGCTACAGTATGTTCTAAATAGAACAACACTGCACTGTTTACTGCATACTGAACAGTAGGGTCAGAAGGGGAAAGATGACCCCTTAAGAACAATGTGCATTTCCTTTTAAACGGTAACTTATTCAGATGAAGTGACAACATTTAAGAAGAACATAATACTGAGGTGAGGGTTTTTTTCCACCATTTTGCCCTGGAGGGCATCATACCCCATAAACTGTGTTGAAAATATTTTAAAAAACACTATATGAAGGTATATGAATTATGCAGTGATAAATTGTTTACTTACCCTCGTGGTGTTTTTAACTTCTTCTGCAGAGCACAGGATATTTTGAAGAATGTTTCAACTCTTTTCATCCGTACAATCTGAAAAAAAAAACACTGAAACATTTTTTTTTACAGCTGTGTGCTGCAATTTGAAAAATTGCATAATGTGCACAGCCTACTACTATAATCATAAAATAGAGTATATGAGTCGTATGCAAAGAATGGCAGGAACCAGAATATTAGTGTGTGATTGTGGTTTAAAAACCCATCAGACCAGATCAGCGGAGAATTTCTGTAAATCAAATAAATACTAATTCTCTGGAGGCGAACTGAAGGAAGAGTGTGGGTTTTACAGAATACTCTAGGAAAACAGCAGTATATCAGATAATAAAGCCTGACAATGATTGGTTTAACCTTCTAAAGCCATGGCTCATCCTGACGTTATGGGTTGTTGGGTTCCAGAGAGCAGAGAGAGCTGATTTATCTGAAGGTTAGTGCCCAGTATGGACCTTTTAAGACTAATTTAAAGCTTTTGTGTGTAGGGTCTTGATATGAATGTATATATATATATACTGTATTTACTTTGCTTCTGTTCTGCTTTCCATCAAGTCATCTCTGCTTCCTTGGTGGATGCAGTTTTGTATTGGCCATTTATTAGCGTACCAATAAGAAAATGTATTTTTTCCAGCTCTGCGGTGAGACGGTCAGCATTATTAGAGTTGGGGAAACTCTCTGCTTTAGTGTGCAAAGAAAAGATGCATCTGCAAAGTTACAACATATGCATTTTCTAGCTGCGTGTGTGTCCTCTCAGCCTCGGGGTCTTAAGACTGTTTGTGTCACAAACAATATAAAGATTGTACTAAGAGAGTACCTGCATGTTTGTGTAAGGGAATGTAAATGTTTACACTGAAAACAACTTTCCGCTGTGCTCTGTGTTCTGAGGTTGTGACTTGAAAACCTAAATTGGCCTTTAGCCAACAAGATTCTTATCTCAAGTTATCTGTTCAGCTAAAAGACAGAAAAAGGCCTTTCTGAAAGAAAAATTTGTTGTGGTGTCACTGTTGCCTGATTTGACTGATTGATAGATTTCATGTTTGTTCCTATACAACAGTCCCTTTTCTCAATTATTATACAGTACAGCTTGTGACATTTGCTGATCCTGTTCCCTCCTCTTTCTAATGGACTCTAAATAAAAGTGTCAAACTTTCTAGAACTGGTTAAAGTATGTTATTAAATTAAACAAACTAAGTCATTACATTTTTAATATGCATCTCAGACCACAGCCACATCCAGCCTGAGGGCGGAGCAGTCACTGATCTCTGAAATCAGGGTCATTCTGAGCAAAAGAGCCCTGGCAGCTTCTCGCTGGACAGTCAACAGAGCAGCCCTCTGCTGGACGTGTCCACATGCAGTTACACAATGCGCTCATGCAGGACACACGGTACCGCAGTCTATAAGAAAGCTGACGTCACTCTGAGACACCCTCCAGCCTTGAGTCTAGGTCTGCAGCTTTCAAACTAGTCTGCTGCATCTGATATGAGGTGACAGCGAAGCGACGACATGTCTGATGATGACATTTGCTGTGGAAGACGTCCAAGATGTGCAAGTGTGGCTGCATGACTAATTATCATGAGAAATATCTCCCGAGGAACACAGACGGAATGCAGGGAACAGAGATGGATGGTGGCGCAGCTCTTTGGCTCTGCAGGAAGAAATGAAGAGCTTTCCAACGCAATCTCCCACCATCCGATAGCTCTCCAGCAAATGGCAAAAAATCATCTTGTTTTCCAGTAAAAATATGGAAATATCCTTAAATCAAGATAGATTTACTGCATAAAGTATTAAGAATTATTTTCAGACTAGAAACAAGACAAGTCTGTTTTGGAAATAGAAAAGTATTTTCTTGTACAATTGTGATCAAGCAAATCTGTCTTTTTAAAGGATGTTCAGATGTTTATTATTGAAAAAGAAGACTATAAAACTGAGTAATTAAATGATTTATTTTTTTTAAATCAGCACATGTGCTGACTCCACACCTGCTGCGCCGCAGTGCTGTCAGATGCGGTTTGATAGTGGGTGTGGTTTTCCCTGCGGGCAATTTGTGTTTAATGACCCTGAACAGCTAAAGAGCAGGTAGTGATAGGTATAGTGATATATCAGGTTGATGACAGTCTTCCCCACAGCCACCTGTGCCCAGCTTGCCTCTCTCTGCAGGTGTTTTACTGGACTATACAGGCAGATGCCACAAAAACTCTATATATGTTCGCATTTCCCTATATGCTCTAGTGATAATGCTCCAAAATTCATTTTATACATAATTTTTTTTTACGTGGACAAATATCTAAACATCCTCAAAACAATATATACACTACCTTTCAAACAGTAAGATTTTAATGTTTTTTTGTTTTGTTTTTGTTTTTTTTTTGAAGATGTCTCTTCTGCTCACCAGTCCTGCATTTATTTGATCGAAAATAAATAATATTGTAAAACATTTTAACTATTTAAAATAACTGCTTTTTATTTGAATATAATTTAAAAATGTGATTTATTAAAGTGATCGAATCTTCATTTTTCAGCATAATTACTCCAGTCTTCAGTGTCACATGATCTTTAAGAAATCATTCTAATATGCTGATTTGCTGTTCAAGAAACATTTATTATTATTATTATTATTATTATCACTATTTAAAACATTTGAGTACATTTTTTCAGGATTCTTTAATAAATAGCAAGATACAAAGATTAATATTTATCTGAAATAAAAAGCTTTTGAAATAGTATATGCCATTCAAAAGCTTGGAGTCAGTATATATACTGTGTGTGTGTGTGTGTGTGTATATATATATATATATATATATATATATATAAAACCTGAAAAAAATTCCACTCAGCTGTTTTCAATATAATAATAAATAATACATAATAATAATAAATGTTTTTGAGCAGCAAATCAGAATATTAGAACGATTTCTGTAGGATCATTTGACTAGAGTGATGATGCCAAAAATTAAACTTTGAAATCAGGAATGAATTACATTTTAAAATATATTCAAATAGAAAGAAGTTATTTTAAATAGTAAAAATATTTCAAAATTGTACTGTTTTTGCTGTACTTCGGATCAAATAAATGAAGTCTTGGTAAGCAAAAGAGACTTCTTTAAAAAAATAAAATAAAAAATCTTACTGTCCAAAAACAAAAATTGTTTAATACAATAAATATATCTTGAATTATATATATATGCCTTTTTAACAATTATTTACACTTTTTATATGCTGTATATAAACTGCGCAAATCTAATGCATAATGTTGCTTCTCAAATAATTTAGTTTTAAGAATGTATATATAATAAATTATACTTTAAATAAAAATATACTATTATTATATATACTGTATATTTACATTTTACATTTATTCCAAAATAATGACTCAAGGCAGTAAAAATTGTAACAGTATTTTATTTGAACAATGATATATCTTATTTATGAAATGATGTTCAGGTTTTCTTTTTCATAATAAATTTTTCAATTTTTCAGTTATCAGAGCTCGATAAACCTTGTCACAGACGCGGGGATGAACCTTGAAGCTGATTGCTCACTAAAATACCCCACAGATCATGTTTTCAGGCCAGTTTAAGTCTTATTTTGACGTAACAACGTGGTTATATCTAAAGGTACGTTCACGCCATATCGGAATTCCCGTAATTACCAGATTCCAACTTGTAAAAAGCGTTCACGTCCTCGTAGAACTCGTAATTACAACTTGTGAACTGGGAGGCTTCTGAGGGCTACGACTTGTACCACATGACCGCTGTACCACCTGACCAACGTAGGTTCTGTTTAGGCATTGATAGTGTTGCCATAGAAAAGCATAATTCGGAGTCTGAGGACGTGAACAGCTCCGAGTAGAACGTCACATGTTGTCATCTCGAAATTACGGTAATTACGATATGGCGTGAATGCAGCATAAGTGTGTGAGTTGCTTGCTTACTTTTTAAAATTACTCTTCCCATTACGCAAATATATTGTTCATTCAGACTGATTCGCAAATACGGGTCGCACACAAACACTAGAGAAGGGATTTGTCGCTTGAACCAATCATAGCCGATCATAACCAGTCACATCCAATCATATCACGATGGAGGCTTTGCCTCTCACGTGACTTTCCCCCATTTACTCCCCAACAAATGCATCACAAACTTTTTACGTGGTCTGTTAAAACTCAATAAGCTCAGGGGAGGCGAGAGAGATGCGGACTCTCGTTGTAACTTTACCTGATGGTGTCGCTGTTGGACAGTTTTACTTTAGAAAAACAAGTGATTTGTGTGCTTTATATCATATTTTGTAATATTTGCGTTGTTTTATTTTTGCACTATTTGCACTGAATTTTTTCTCATCCAATTTATTGAGGAGACACTGCCTCCTCTGAGGAACCCCCCCCCCGATAATAGATAGATAGATAGATAGATAGATAGATAGATAGATAGATGCAAATTTAATACATAGTACAAAAATATTGTATTCCTTCTTATGTTTTTTTTAATCTTTCATAAGTGTGATTTTGTATGTGTGTGTGTGAGTATAGCTTTCAAGAGTGTTTTCCCTGTCATTGCTTCTGGCTGTGTAGGTTGCACAGCCTTCCTTCTGGGTGGTTTATTGATTGACGTTGTTGAGTACTGATGCTGGAAAACCATAAATCTGTCCTACACATTTCATTTTCTTTCCTTTCTTCTGCAGTTCCCTTCTTTTCTTTTCGACAGCAGCACTGCAATGACCATAAGGCAGAAGAGCACACAGTCTCTCCAAGGACCGCCCCAAGATTCATCATTACCCATGATCAGTTAAAGACATCGATTTATCCCTCTCTCTCTCTCTCCCTCTCTCTCTCTCTCTTCTTCCTGGAGCACCAAGCCTCTTTATCACTCCTGACTTCTGCAGGATTGTACATTAGAGTGTGAAGGTTTCCAAGATTGCCATTAGTGCTCATGGGTTACGAGTGTAAAACATCTGAACATGTGTGTGTATGTTTGACACAGGAAAATTGGGCTGGAATGTGGAAAAAAGGACAAATAGTCCAGCTATCAGAAGGTAAAGAGGTTCAGCCTACCAAGAGAGTAGGAGGTGAGGCCAGACACTTCCATTTATGAGAGCGTTTATCTCTCTCCTACACACACACACACGTTCTGTAAAGAACATGATCACAAACCATTACAGGTAATGTCACCACTTGATCTGGCGCACCCTCGACAGCTGCGTACGTGCTTTACAAAAATGTGTGTGCGTGCCCATTGTCACCCTCATTGCCTTTTCCAGATGTAATTTTCCTTGTGTCTTTAGTTTTCCTCGGACCAGGAGCCAGAAGGGATTCTGTCCATTCAGCCACTGAATGAAGAACAACCTTTGGGACTTAAACGAATTAGAAGCTCAATCAACTTTACAAAGCAATTACCAATAGTAGCATAATCTTCCGTTATGGTTAGAAGTCGTAATAGAATGAAATGCATCAGTGATGAATGGAGGGGCATGAACTGATAAAATAAGGAGCTTGAAGACCTCATCAGGGTGGAAATGGCCTGTTTACCCCTGCGACAAAGAAGTCAGATCCCTAAATCACAGTCGAAACCACAGATTACCATAAATATGCCATTGCACTCCACAATGATATACAGTATTTTGGATATTGCATTCTCACTGTTCAAAATTCTCTTTCAAAGGCGCTGTGGCTCAAAGAATCATTTCTGTTTGATCCCTTTGGACCTGCGGAGCGAAATGTGTTTTGTTCATCGCTCAAAATGCAGCAAAGCACTGCAGTAATTGCAGCAGGGTCCCAAGACAAAGTTTTCATGGCCGTGGATGAAAATATCAAGCCATAATGAAGGAGAATCGCAGGCGCCCACGCAAAAGGATCACAGCATTCTTTCTCAGTGCTGATTGCACCAGACATTAACGCAAACAAATGAAAAACGAGGAGGACGGATAAAGGGTTGAATGCTTTGATTAGACACAGTTCCATACCTGCATGAACACTTAGAGAAGAGAATCAATATTACCCTCCACTCTCCAGAGGAAACAGCAAGAGACTCATAGAACTAATATTTGCCATAGCGCTATCTAACTTTATTAAATTAGCCTCGAAATCTGTCATGAAGTCTCCGGCTGGGCTGCACAGATCAGAAAAAGTAGTTATGTTTTTATGAAAGCACTTTATTTCTGTTCTGTTCTCTTTGCACTTCTTTTGCTTCTCGTTTTCCTTCTCTTCCTGAACTTTTTATTGAGAAATGAAATGAAAATGAAGAATAAAGGCTCATATGTGACCCTGATCCACAAAACCAGTCAAGTAGCATGGGTATGTTTGTAGCAATAGCCAAAAATACATTGTATGGGTCAAAATTACAGATTTTTCTGTTAAGTAAAGATCATGTTCCATGAAGATATTTTGTAAATTTCCTACCATAAATATATCGAAACTTCTGCAATATGCATTGCTAAGAACTTCATTTGGACAACTCGACCAAATATTGTCCTATCCTAACATAACTTATTTATTCAGCTTTAATGAAGTTAAAAATTGATGATGTATAAAAATTCCAAAAATTGACCCATATGACTGGTTTTGTGGTCCAGGGTCACACAGGATCATAAAAGTTAATCGGAGTTGTCTCAAGACAAGTATGGGTATTGTTTTGGTTTTAGGACAACTTTGTTGAAAGGTTTTGATCCACTTCAAATGTTGACTACTGTATATACATACTATGTCATAGACAGGGTCACAAAGGGCATACCAAAAGATGATTTTAAGATTTAGATTAAGATTTAGATTAAGATCTATTTAGTGTGCTATATTTTAACCTCAAAATAAACCCATAAGACCTTCCTTCATCTTCGGAACACAAGATATTTTTGATGAAATCCGAGAGGTTTCTGACCCTGCATAGACCGCAACGCAACTTCCATGTTCGAGGCCCAGAATAGCAACTTCATTCAACAATTTGTTCTCGTGGTACTCTTGCAAAGAGAACAAATTGTTGAATAAAGTCATTATTTTTGTTTTCTTCGCACACAAAAATATTCTTGTAGCTTCATAAAAATTAAGGTTGAACAACTGATGTCAAATGGACTATTTTAACGATGTCCTTACTGGGCCTTGAACGTGGTAGTTGCGTTGCTGTCTGTACAGGGTCAAAAAGCTATCAGATTTCAGCAAAAAATAACTCAATTTGTGTTCTGAAGATGAAAAAAGGTCTTCCAGGTTTCAGAATTTTCATTTTTGGGTAAACTATCCCTTTAAGAGGGGGTTGCTACTCTAAACACAGGTGTGTGTCAATCACCCCAAGACTATTTTCACATTTCATTGTGACAGTTAACTAGAAACAACTTACATCATGTGTTGTTCATGTTGTCTAACAGATCATTTCTGAGCCTTTATATTAATGTAGTTAAATGGTTGTCTAAAGGTGGTGTGGTCTAATCATTTGAGGCTCATCAAACATGGCATAATATTCATAACAAAGAAATGCTTGCATTTACTGTATGCATAAAGAGACTTCTGTGAATTATTAAAATGCATCATCAAGCTTTTCATGACAGTAACATTTCACAGTTTTTCAATTTCACTGGGTTTCTGGCGGATGCTGTGTTACATGGAACTGTAGATCTGTGAGTCTGTTCTGCACTGGCAGAGCACGTTCATCAGCTGTGCTGTTCAGCTCCTCTATCTGTGATCTTTGTGGTCCATTGGTCCCTCTAATGAGCAGCAGAACAGATGAAGAGAAAACTGACCCAGGTTTATAGGATTAGACTGACTGAACCTTTGTAATGAATCAGTAACGCTCTAACAGACTGTCATTTGCTACTCTTACAGCTAAGCTTGCCTTACCACACTCAATTCATTTTAATGTTAGAGTTTAGATTTAGTATACATTTTTTAAATTATTTTAGTATTAATCAAAAGCCTTTTTTGGTCTTGTTTTATAATTTTGCAAAAGTATCTAAAATCAATTTATGACTGAAGAGTTCAGATGCAAAAGCCCCTAAATCCATCTGACGTATTTCTTTAAAATCAGCATTTCTTTCTGGCTACTTTGTATAGGTTTCTATGTAAGTACTGGTACTTCTGATAGGGCTGAGGCTAAAATTTAGCGAGTTTAAAGTAAAAGTATTTGATGGACGTATAATATGTGTCAGGAGCATTCACACAGTATCATTATCTCATTTTTGACCGAGATGGCTTTTAGCTGGTTTTGCATCTGAACTCTTCAAATGTACTGTATTGAACTAAATACTATAATAAAGCAATAGATAGATAGAGTTTGATACTTTCTATGTAACTAACTATCTAGACTGTGTATATAGAGTCAGTGTATGTGAGTGTGTTTGAGACAGTCTTGATTAGTCATCCTGTCAGTATGGATTTGTGCACCATGTGATCAGTGGGGCATAAACCGGCAGGTTTGCTTGTATTTTCCTGTCATCCTAACACTGGCTAATGTCTTTGTTCTGTGAGGTCATGAAATCCTGATCCAACAGTGGTCCTGTCACCCTTAGTAAATCTCATACGCTCTTTATGAGGCCTGTAACGCAAGAGCTGACCTCCAGGCCCTGAAAGCAGTTGGTGCTATCAAGATTATCGTTGTGTTATTCCAGGACATTTCGGATCTTTCTACAGGGCATCCGATGTGAGTCACAAGAGTGTCATAAGACTAAGATACAGTGCTGTAGGATGGAAGTAGAAAATGTTGCTCTCTGAGGGACAAACATGGTTAGATGCATGTGTGGGTGTGTGAAGTAATGCAGCCCTCAAACGGCCCCTAACCACGCATCTCCTGATAATTCTTCAGAAGGTGACAAACGCTTCTGTTTTTTTTTTTGTCTCTACAGTTATGCTTGCGTCATGTCTCACATCTGAGTGTCTCAGCAGGCTCCTTAGTCTCTTAGTCCCCTTAGTCAAAAACTGCTGCGTGAGCATACGTGCTTTTGGAGCGTGAGTATATGAGGGTGTGTGTGTTTTGCAGGTTATCAGTGTGACTATATGGGACACATCTGGCAGAATCTATTATTCTACCTCCATTCCCTGCTTATTAGTTGTCCTGCTGTATCATCAGAGGCAGTTCAGGACTGGGAAGTTATTTTAGGTGTGGTATTTTGTTAATGGTATATGAACTTTTCAAATTTAGCTGTTTCAGCGTAAGGGAATTTTAATGTAATGTTAATCATACAATATTCAAAAGTGGACTATAATAATCATGCAAATATGACTTCTATTGCTATATGTAATGTATAGTGTTTGCAGAAGAAGTGGAGATTGGTCACCTCCACTCACTATTTAAACTGCATTGCACACAGTAAAATTAAGATGTGACCCAATGTTCAAGATTTGTGTTGTATTAGATCACTTCAATTAAGTAAATAAGTAAACAATAAGCAAAATATTTTTGTGAGTGTACTTTTAGTCTGTTCGCAGTTTGCAGCATTTATGGTTTTGGGATTAAAAAAACTATAATAAATTAAGTGTGATTCCTTAACAAATTATTTTTATATTTTCAATTAATCAATTAATGTCCAAAACGGTCAGGGGTGCGTTCCCAATAAGCATCGTTATCTAACTATGGTCGTTAGTTCCACTTAACTATTGCTAACGACGTAAATTACGACCATAGTTGCTTTTGGGATTCGTTCGCTAATCGGATTGAACCGTTCGCAGCAGTTCTCGAGTGAATAACTCACTGAATCAAAGATTCGGTCCGCACGTGTCATTAGGTTTGAGAGTAGCACTCTTTCGGTCTTGTTCAACTTAAAATAAGCAAAGAACCTGGAAAAATATGAACAAATGAGCGGAGGATTTGACTGACAAAGCGAGATGTAAGTTACTAAACTACCAAAACTCATTTTAGCCAGTGTCATTAATTATAACCGGGTTTATTTGACCTTACGCGACGGGCAAATCGCGTATAGTGTAGACAGAATATTCCTATAGCTTTATTGTGAATGTAAATCATTTAGGAATTAAAAGTTAATGATATAATGAGTGTTAAGTCAGGAGCTCATTAAATGTTTAAGACTCAAATCCTATCTGTATTTTTCACCGTCTGTGTGCAGTTCTTAATGTATTCGGTATATGTTACCATGAATCAAAGTGTCCAATTTTGAGTATTTGTTTGATCATGTAGTCTCAACATGGCGACCGCTGCCCTTATGCAAATTAAAACATCTCATTATTGTACTTTCAATGTCATCAGGGTATCTGTACATTTACTGAAGCAAATGTTTAGTTTACTTCATCCTTTGGTCACTGGCTGCTAAAGAAAACATTATCTTAGCTTACCACTTACTGAATATTCTGTAGTATACACTATATTCTGCTTATTTATTTTTGAAAATATTAATAAGAAAATTGATTAGACCTTTATTCCTCAGCTGTGATTGTGTAGAAGCCAATGAAGCTACAATTTGGACCTTCAACCTTCAATATGGAGAAAAATCCTGGAATGTTTTCCTCAGAAAAACATCTTGGATAACATGGGGGTGAGTAAATTATCAGGAATTTTTTATTCAGGAAGTAAACTAATCCTTTAAGCATTAAATTCCTTGATTTTTCAGTAGTATTCTGCATTATTGTCACTGAATGTGGTTTTAATTTAGCTAATGTGTCGTTATCATCTGTTTTGGTGAGGAAAATAATTTAACATTTAGCAGTCCGATCAAGTAATGAGTAAACAAACAGATGTTGGCATGAACGCAAGCTCATTTCTCACATGGATGGGCTATTGCCCCTGTAACTTCCCTCAAGGTTTAATAGGTCAGCTTTACCTGATCGATCCTGCACCACTCGTTGTGTTTTTTCACCACGTAACTTACCTGCAACATTACCACTGTAATTAGTTAATTACCGGTATGTAAAGATAATCGTTCTGCTTACAGTCATCATTATGATCAACAACCATGAGCTCAGCACCCATTAGGTGTCTGATGCCTTGTTGACTAATCAACATGCTGCAATTCTAATCAACGCACTGACTTGTCGACCCAGCCCGGTAATTGTACTGCTTTCAGTAATGATGAAAAAATTCATTATCCAGCTTCAAGCATGTACACTGTCACTATGTGGGTTTGCACCTTAGAAATCTGAAAGAGTGGTAGCATGGCAGTGAGCATGAAACGGGGTCCTGAGCATGCCTTGTGTAATTGGTCAGGGATTTGTGTGGATGACACTCATATTGTAAGTTTATGCAGAAGCATTTTTTTTTCTTAACTCATTAGCAACAAAAAAGAAAAAAATATATTTTTAAGCATGTAACTCAAAGAAAATGTGCAATATTGGAAAGCAAGGAAAGGACATGACATGTGGCCAAGTACGGTGACCCATACTTGGAATTTGTGCTCTGCATTTAACCCATCCAAGTGCATTTAACCCTTCCCAGTAGTGAGTAGTGAACAAGCACACACAGACCGTGAACACACACCCGGAGCAGTGGGCAGCCATATTGCTATGCTATCACATAATATCTGAAGAATGGATTATTAGCAGAAAATTGAAAACCTAATTAAATTACATAGCACATTAGCTTTGACATCATAAGTTTATAACTATATTTTTATAACAAATTTATATGATTTTTATATAACACGATTTCATCTTGGCAAAGACATTAAGTTGAAAACTGAGTTTGAAGTTTGACTTCAGAATATCAACAAGAGCTAAAACGTATTGACCAAACAAACTAGTGTCATTTAACTTGTAAATTTTGACTTTATGAGTTGCATAACACTGTTTGGTTAGTAAGTTTTAGCTCTTGCTGGCATGGCATTATTTTGTGATGAATATTTGGATAATAGTATACGTTTGGAAGATTATTCACCACAAAATAATGCCATTAAAACAAGAGCTAAAACTTACTAACCAAACAAGTTAGTGTTATGCAACTCGTAAAGTCAAAATTCTTCAAATATTTCCAATATTTTACATAGCATTAACTTGTTTAATGAATCACCTTCAGTTTGGATTCACCACAAAATAATGGCATACCAACAAGAGCTAAAACTTACTAACCAAACAAGTTAATGCCAAAGTCAAATTCTCCAAATATTTCTGGTATGTCTGTTAGGTTTGAAATAAGTCTCTGCACACAGTCACCCACACCGAAGATTGAGCTTCCAACCTTTGTGCTTACAGCACAACCCCATCATCACACCATCACAACCTCATTTTCTTTCATTTATGTACTTATTACAAGGACAGTTCTCTAGAGCGACCAGAGGTTGAAAGGATTTGCTCAAGGACATTTGAGAGAGCATGCTTTCTGTGTCGTCCATACCTGGGATTGCACTTGCAACCTTTGGATCGGCAGCCTTGTGTTGAGGTATTCTCAAGAGGTCAAATGTTTTATGTGGAGCAGTGTGTTAAAGACATCTCAGTGAAAGTTATGCGAGATGCGTGTGTTGAAGTATTTTAAGGGTTTGAGTCAAAGGGATAAGGAGAATGAGGAACAGCTATGTAGAACGACCTCACTTTTTCATAATTAATTGTTTCAGACCATAAGGATCCAGGAAAAAAGTCCCCCTCCTCTATAGCTCTCAAATGTCATTCACGTTTAAATTTAATATGTACTATGTCATGTCAATATGTAATATTTACCTGGCATGATCAGTCTTGAAGCTCCTTGTTTGAATAAACACAGGGGAGAAGAAGATTTGAAAATGATAGCAGAGGGAATTTTTTTCTAACAATGCTAATATCTGTCTTTTTGTGCTCAACTATTGTATGACTACACAAGCCTTGCAGTGTAGTGCAGAAATTTTATGACTGACTTTTGGAAGCTTTTTTGTCTTTTTTTGAAGCTTGGATCGGGAAAGGTCCACGAGCCGGGACTCAAACACAGGACGCCCAAAGCGCAACGGCACTGCATGTCGACGCAATGCCCACGAGGCTGTCGGCGCCGAATCAATCATCGCTTTTCAATCTTTTTTTTGTGTTGTCCACGGAAGAAAGAAAGTCATGATTTAGAAGGACATGAAGGTGAATATATTATGCTAGAAATGTTATATTTAGGTGAAATAATTTATTATATCCAGCCCTAAGTTGTCAGTGTGTTCTCAGTGCCTTTGAATGGTTTAGCACTGTTTTCTGAACACGATGGTGTGGAAAATCTCAACACTTCCTGCACACTGTTATCAGATAGTAGCTCTGTTCCAAAACCTATTGACTTAGAAATTCATCACAGAACCATGCAAGCAACAGATTTAAAACTTTCTGTATAGATATGAACTAGTGCATCATACATATAGCAGCTCCTCGTGGCAGACTTTTGATTGATTTTAAGAGTTTGACATTAGCATGTTGTTAAAGGAATAGTTCACCTAAATATGAAAATTCTGTCATTAATTACTCACCCACATGTCGTTCCAAACCCGTAAGACCTTTGTTCATCTTCGGAACACAAATTAAAATATTTCTGATGAAATCCTAGAGCTTTCTGACCCTGCATAGACAGGGCTGCAACAATTTCTTGATGAGTATTTGTTTTTAAAAAATGCTTGATTGCATTTTGCCTGTGTCCAGTAATCAGCAAAATACCGGCAGTTGCGCATTCCACATATTAAACACATTTAAAAATCTAAATAAAGCATAATGCTAAGAATTCACAAATGCTATGATTCAATTAAATCTATATATGCGATGCAGGTTTAATATATGCGTGTTACATGCTCCGTTCACAGTAACTGCTGCTACACAAAGTGTTGTGATTTACATGTGTGGAGCATCTTGAGTCCATCTCTGCATAATGCTGTGAGTTTGCGTTTATTACAACGTTCATCTGGAAAAACATGCATTATTTAATCGGATTTGAAAGGTAAATCATTTCTAAACCACGCAAACACAGGGGAATATATCATTGTCTTGCTAATTGTTAATTGTGATTTCAAAATAAAACCCTCACTCTGAGTTCACTCTGAAGTTTTGTCTTCATATTTAAGAAATTACAGTGGCTGTAGCTTTTTTATCATAACGAAATGGCCAAATATTAAAGGTTAAGTGGACAGATTACTCAATTATCAAAATAATCGTTTTTGACAGCCCTAATAGACAGCAACACAACTGACACATTAAAAGCACAGAAAATTAGTAAGGACATTGTTAAAAAAGTCCGTGTGACATCAGTGGATCAACCATAATTTTATGAAGCTACAAGAATACTTTTTGTGTGCAAAGAAAACAAATTCTTTATTCAGCAATTTCTTCTCTTCCATGTCAGTCTTCGACACACATTCTGCTTGTAAAAAAGGCACAGCACATTCGGGTTCTACATCAGAACGCCGGCTCCTGCGTCAGCAGCACCACACGCCGATAGCTGTCAGATTTAATCAAAAATATATTAATTCGTATTTTGAAGATGAACGAAGGTCTTACAAGTTTGGAACAACGTGACGGTGAGTAATTAATGACAGAATTTTTATTTTTGGGTGAACTATCCCTTTAACATACCGTCTTCATAGGCAGCTTACTAGGTTTTGGAACAGCAAGTGCAAATATTATCTCAGCAAAATGATGACCTTTCAATAAAATTTAATTTGTAAGTCCAGATTTACCTGAAATCACTCTCAAAGAGCGCTTTTACCTTTAATATCTTAATGTTGAGTTTCTGTTGTGGATTTATCTGTGTCGTACACGCACACACATATTTACCGGCTTTGAAATTACTATTTAAGGAACTGATTCTGACAAGCCCATAATGCACTTCGCTATCTGTAAACACACGCACAGCTGATTCAGTTTTTTTTTTCTTTTGCCAGACTCGATTACCCATGAGACCTTGGGCAGATTATGCTCTGCCTCCAGGACTCTGCAGCTGGTGCAGTGGTCACCTGACCTCCTGACCAACTGTGTGTGTTTATATAGGAGAATCAGCGCTCGCTTGTCCTCCCTGTTTAAGCTCTCCTTTGTGCGGAGCTCATGCTCTTTCACTCGCTCTCTGTTTTCAATAGATGTGTTAACACTGTTGTGGGAGGTTGTTGTAATTAGCACTCACAAAGCACTGGAGCATGTTTGCAAACACACACGTAAGCACATACATGAATATCCAGTGGTCCCTGATGAACAGGACAGTGACTGGACTGGAATATTTTCCAGTGAATCTTACATTTCTGCTATAGTCACTCCTCAAATCATGAGGCTTGTTGAGGAGAGATGTGCTGTTACTTTTATCTGCAAAATGATTTTGATTCATTACAGCGAATCTGTTCACCAAAATGATTTGTTCAGATTCATTCCATGATAGTAACCTTGGAGGTTACAGTTACACCAGCTGACGACGACAATCAATAAATCAGTTTTCAAAAAACAACTAAAAAAATTTTGTTTGAATTTGTTTCCTTTTTTTTTTTTTGCATGTTTTATTATTATTTGACCCTGGAGGACAAAACCAGTCATAAGTAGCATGGGTATATTTGTAGCAGTAGCCAACAAATACATTGTATGGGTCAAAATTAAAAAATTTTCTTTTGTGCCAAAAATCATTAGGATATTAAGTAAAGATCATGTTCCATGAAGATATTGTGTAAATTTCCTAAGAACATCATTTGGACAACTTTAAAGGTGATGTTTTTTTTTTTTTCAATATTTTGAATTTTTGAAATTTTTTTGCACCCTCAGATTCCAGATTTTCAAATAGTTGTATCTCAGCCAAATATTTATTCAGCTTTCAGATAATGTATAAATCTCAGTTTCAAAAAACTGACCCTTATGACTGGTTTTGTGGTCCAGGGTCACACTTATGTGTCTACAAATTTAAATAGAAACTTCAAATGCTTAAATATCACACAGGTTTCCCAGAAAATCACAGCAAAGCATTTTTCATACTTATTTCTTGAGAAATTTTGCAAGTCTACTTCCTTTCGTAAAACATATTCAACAGGAGATTTGAAATTCTGACAGTGAACCGACTTAATCTGCTTTTGTGAGGTGACGAGCTAAAAGCCAGATCAAGATTGTGTTGTTGCCGTGGAGATCTTTGGTACCCGTGTGTAAACTCCGCAGTCTTTAATCTGTAGCTTTCATAGTTCTAAAAGACAAACCCGCAAAGATCCTAAAGATGTTTAAAGGCTTTATTTTCCCGTTCGAGGCGCACGGCTCTGAGCTCTTTCGCTACATCTCAGCTGTTCATGTTATGGAAAGGGAAAGACAGAGAGAGAGAAGACACATGAAAGAAAGGGTTACCAGATCAATATGGCAGCCAAACCCATCTCTCTTTGAAGAAAGTGTAGAGCTGGAACTGAAGGAAGGTGGGGGGTTGTACTAATGAAAGTGTAACGTTCTGCCTGAAGTGAGCAGGGAGAGAGAGAGAGAGAGGTGACAGATTGGACGGTTGTCCCAGCTGGTGACAGATTCCAATAGATCCACTGCCCATCTGAAATTTAAATCAGTTCACTGCTGAGAGCATGTCAGTCTCCTTGAGCAGAGTGAATTCTGTGAAGCCAATCAAATGCGAGGGGAGGGGCTTAAGCATAGCAATTAATTGGTAGTGATTGCTGAGGCCAGCGTCATTACTACTGTTACTTATACTTGGGGTTAGGAATTTGCAAGTAATTATTTTCACGTTATGGTTTATGATCCATAAATGTAAAGTTATACTATTTCGTCAAAATAAAATTAAAATAAAATTTCTGCACAACAACACTGTAATATATGAAAATTTATATTCATTCTGAGATTTGCCCATTATTACATTTTGTGTTATTATTAGGGCTGGGTATCATTCAAAAAATTGTATTATCGATACCAATACGTTGACTTTGATAACGATTCCTGAATGATACTTCTTTTTATACCAATTTTATTTTTTTAGCTTGTTGATGTTTTTACAGGCTCCTGAGCCACTGCACAAGAAGGAACTAAATGTAACCAGCACAATATAATCAGTGCAAATAGTTTTAATAAAGTTCAAATAGTTTTCAGTTTTCACATCTTTTAGGCTACGTTTAGACTAGTGCGTTTTCATTTTAAAGCACATACCTCAGAATCATAATTTCTATTCATTTTTCCACTGATTTACGCGATTTGATGAGCAGCTGCTTCCAGCGCTATCTCATCTTTTTCTTTTTTTCACACAATCACTGTTCTGATGCTGTTCGGAAGGTCATTTGCTGCTCTAGTGTCTCTGATGAGGGAGATTTCTGCATTCAGTTCTGTACATAAAAAACATTTCTACAGATGAAACATGAAGTTAATAAACACATGATTATGACAGTATATGATTTGTAGGGCTGCCCTCGACTAAAGATTTTTCTGGTCAACTAGTAGTAGTAGTAGTAGTAAGGCAAGTATACATGGAGTTTCGAGTTTCGCGCTCAAGTTCACAGAGACTGAGACGGCAGAAAGCGCATCCAATTTGCTTTTGTTATTTTACAAAAGCACAATGTTTTGTTGTTATTGTGAGTGCACACAAATAAGCGTAGCGTCTTTACAGATTCAAAAGGTATATTACTTTTACCTGTATGACCAAAAGTGAGTATTTTAAGAGCAAGTGACCGCACTGGCGCCTCCATCTGTCATGTAGTAAGTGCGCTAATATTCAGCTTCCACACTCTGCACAGACACTTCAATATCGCACATTTTTCTAAGTTAACATTAGATCGAGCGGCCATGTAAAGTTGCTACTACTAACATATTTCAGATGAAAATCGATATTTGTGGTCAATGAATGATAAGTGAGCGTTTGGATGTCGTGCCCAATGTACTATATTACCACATAGACCAGCTGTTAATGATCTGTTCGTCACGTACTGCGTGACTTTGCCACTTCCTGTGGAAAGTTTTTTAGGCGACTAAGTGACTAATAAAATTTTGGTCGACCAAGACTCTTCTCGTTGACTAATGGTCAATCACAATCATTACAATGTATTGTAATGGCATCATAAGCCTAAGTTGATCATAGAACCATTGTCACCAACGGTTTTGGGAAACGCAGCCCAGGTTGTTTACTTGAGAAGTGCTAAGTAGGATTAGCGATTAGCTTGAAAAGGCTGCAAATAACATATATCAGCAACATTATATGGCCAAAACACACATTAGATTGCAATCGAAAGTTATTACAAACACTTGATGGTGGTTTAAAGTGAGATTTGAGCAAAACATAGTATAAATCTTATAATTGTATTAACACGATGCTACAGTGTGCATGAATGGTCACGTAGCATGCATTTTTTCGGTCATGTGGTGTGGATGGAATTCTTTTCTGAAACGCAGTGGAAACGCCAGTATGAAACATGGTCGTTTTCATTTTAAAACACCGTTTTAAAGCAAAATGCGAGTATTAAAATTACTGGTATTTGCGCCATTTGCACTACTCTTGGTAGATTGTGCTGGTCATTATGGAAATGAGATCTTGCGTCTGTTCTTTAATGTGCACCTTGTCAGTAAACCACCCACAGAATTTTCTCATCCCATCTGCATATTTGTAGAATTGCACTCTAACGCTAATTTGCCCTTTTTAGTAAATCTTGCTCTTTATATCTAATATCATAGAGACTTGTTGTTGGCCAGTAAGCAATAACTAGCGACCACCCAAAACCCTGGCAACTTCATTTAATTGCGTCTCAACGCCCTACTACATCATGATCTCAAGAAATATCTCATTACATTTGTTTGGTATACTAAGGAAAGGATATAAACTAGGCACCACCCATTGCATCACGTTGATGGTAGATGAGATCACATCAGCTCACTGAAACAAGATGATTACACACAGTGTAGCCTGTTTAGTACTGTCTGTTTGAATCAGCTTTGTATTTGTGACTGGTATTTGAACAAAGCAGTCAGCTGTGCTTTCTAATGCACTGCATCCGGCTGCTAAATTAGAACCTCGCAGACTGAATATCAAGAACTTTGAAAAGTCAGCTTTTGTAAAAGATACCAGATATTGGAGTAATGAAAAACATTCTCAAAAGATCTTTATACCAGGGCAACATTTGTAAAATAATGAGTTTGGGAAGCACTGAGCATTTTTGAATTACTTTTAACCTTTAGCCATGTTTCAAAAATCAGTTCTTACGGCGCACTGTGGCAAAGTTTTCTTTGAAAATCTCCTGTGAGCAGCGAGCCTATGACTGTGATTTGTTCAGATAACAGATGCCAAAAGGCGATAATAAGCACCCAAGGCCCGTTATTACCCAGAATGCCAGAGCACAGGGCTTAGGAGAAACATGACGTCTGCCTTAATGGATGTCAGTGTTTCCAGAGAAGCTCACATACACAGACAAGATGTTAAAGTTGCACAGTTTCTCTGAAGTTCCTCTGCTTGAAGCTTAGAGGTCAAATATAAGTAGCGTCAACAAATGACAGCCTCTAATTCCAGATGCATGTTATTTTTGATGTGATAAAAAATAAAAAAATTGCCAGTCTAAATTCTCACTGTCTTCTGTTACATAATGACATCTTGAAAAAGAGAGGCAAAGAGGACAAAAAACTATAAAATACCAACTTTCCAGCACCTGTTTTGTGTCTTCTCTTTTCAGGAACATAATAAAACACCTATGGGGCCATTTGGAGAGAACGAATTCTCTAAGAAGTGTAATGAAGTATGCTGTCTCTGAAGTATGTCATTTATTTTCCATTTCCACAGCTGAGGAGTAGGGTGACATTTTTCACTAGAGCAGAATAAAAAACGTCATCAAATTTGCTCTTGCATTCTCTGGAACGTTACACTTGGTCTGGTTGGAATGAATACTGGAAAAAATGTCTTGGTCAGTCCCCATGGAGATAGTTTTTGCAATTTCCTTTAGGGAAGTTTAAATTAGGCTTATATCCTTTTGATGAGGGACTAGTCAAACATGCAAGGTCAAAACACTCTCATTGCCTTATAATATGCATTTATTTTTTCCTTTTTTGCTCAACGACTCCCAAACGATTCACTTAAGGAATCATTGGTCCAAACCACTCCTTTGTGTGATGCTAATCTGCGGTGACTGGTCCGATGACACAGTGTGTTGTGATTGGTCAACTGCTTGCAGCGCGTGTCAGAAACTGAACGCCCATCACCATTACTCTAGCCCACAGCTCGGTGGTAAACACCCAAACAACCATGGTATATGCGGGTCATTCTATAATTAGGGGTACATTTAGAATTTGACAGTGTGAAGAAAAGAGTTTTCCTGTTTCCTAAAAACCCAAACATGACCTTACATAGCTGCTTTGAAACAATCTATATTGTATAAAGTGCTATATAAATAAAGGTGATCTGTAGGAATATGTGCATTAAATACCATCTATGTTTGCTACTGTCCACCATGTTACCTTTACTGGGTAACACAGTTGACATTTTAAGTGTTTGGTCCATACTCAACATGGAAGTCTAGAAGCATATGGGATGTTTAGAAATATATTTTCATAAACAAAACATAAGTTTTAGTGAAATTGTCTTGTTAAAATTTGTAGCAATAATACTTGTGTAACACTGTTGACAGTCAAATAATCCACTCTTGACACAGGTTTGCTAGTTTAGCCAATATTAGGGGAAAGAGAGAGAACATGACTTCTAGTATTTCATCCATGTGCTTCTAGAGGAAATATCATCATGGGACAAACTAATCCTTTTTGAGCGGGGGTTTCTAGTGGGTAACTTAGTTGACAATGGTTTTTTGGACACAAATAAAACAAGTTATATCACAATAAAAACGTATTGTTTTTGAAGAGCGCACCTAAATGTCTTGATAACCTAATCTAACTGAAGGCAAAACTACGAAATAAATTTATATTTTAGGAAATTTTCATGCTTTAATGCAGAGTAAAATAAGCAACTTTACAAATTCGGACAGCTGAATACCAAGGTTGTATGTGATATGAATATCATTTTTGAACAAAAGATATGGCTTTTTCAACATATGGCAGTGTGGTTGGGAAAAATATAATTGTGTACTAGAAAATTAAAAATATACTTCACGGACATGAGATGTACCCACAATTATAGAATGACCCCTGCGTTAGCCCAATGCAGAAACGTATTGATATAGCACTGCAGGTTGCAATACCAACTTGTTGCTCTATTCTTTATCAGAACGACAAACATTTAGTATTCATCAACACATTTCTAGACAATTGTGAGCGAACAGATATTGCTGTTAGCCGGTTAGCCAGAGACCTACAAGCTGCGCGGAGCGAACACAACACAAATGTATTTTGCATGCTTTACAGTACATGAGAACAACAATTTTAAAGGATTACTCCACTTTCAGGATAAAAATTTCCTGATAATTCAATATTAAATGTGTTTTGAGTTTAAGCCACAGAAAAATATTAACCACCCAGCCAAATTTAAATTGTAAAAAAAAAAAAAAACACCAAGTAAATAGGTTATCAAAATCTTGAAAAAATGCATAGTATTCTCTGCTCTTAGACGCTGGGGGCGTGTCTGCTGTCTGCACTGAAACCATGCCCACTTGTGGGAAAGCTGCTGCCTCTCTCAACTGTCAAATACAAATACATGTAAAAAAGCAAACAGAGCTGTTTTGTAAATTATCGCAACCAGGTAATGTGCATTTACGTGACAAAGGCATAGCTAGCTCACAAACTGTAGGTTGTAGTAACTAACAGTAACAGCAGTTATCGTGCTGGCTGTACGGTTATGCCCTAAAATTCAAGATATTGGTGCAAAAAAAAAATGCCCCTGTTTGTGTTTTGTGTCATATGTTAATAAATTTATATATATCACGTATCACACAATATCACACAGGCAGCAAGAGCAATATGACACCAGTGCTGATTTTGTCCCGATCTATCACAAGCTTAAATGTGATTTTATACAACAGTTCAGTAAATAAGAAGTTGATATTGTGTTAGATTTTAAACATTATATCGTGTTTTTGCTCAATTTTGTGGAGAACAAATATTTCATTTGAAGCCAAAGCAGAATTGTTGTGCTTTCTGAGCAACGCAGCGGTGTTTAGTTTCTGAATGAATCCATGTTTTGAACGAATCGTGTGAACCAATGATTCAAAAGTCCATTTATAAAGAAAGCCATTTTTCAGCCATTTGAATGAATCAGCCATTTGAATGAATCGAATCGAATGAGTGAATGACTCATAAAGACATTTACCGCTTGTCACGATGGCGTCGTGTGCGGGGAATGAGCAGGAGGAGCGAGGAGATCCAAAACGTGCTTTTATTAAATGATCCAAAACGTGAACAGGAACAGACAGGAAACAGCAGGGAACCAACGCAAACACAACGCATGAGACATAAACTGAAAGATATGACAATACAGAATGACAATGTAAGAACCGACGATCTAACTAAGGACACAACCAAACTTAAATACAAGGACTAATCAGGGGAAGACAGGTGTAGACGATTAAGCAGTGACGTAATGAATTACAAACGGAACAGGAAGACCAAATAAGGGCATACACGGGGGAAAAACACACAAAACAGTCCAAAGGGTCTGACACCACTACCTGCTGGCAGATTTAGTTTCTTATTTAGAGTATCATTTTATTTAAAAAATAATAATAATAATAATAATAATAAAAAAATAATAAAAATATTTTTAAAGTATTTTGAAGACTGTTACAAAAGCTATTTTGGTTACTGTGACTTTCAGTATAATAACAAAAAATACTGAGATGTTTCTCAGATTATCTTCTTTTATGTTCCATAGTTCACGTTAGGCCATTGGCAGCCTAAATGTTTATGTGTAATAAATTTTATGATGAATAAAATAAAATATTTTTGTTAAAGCTACAATTTGTAATGTCAGCTTGATACTTTCTCATTTAACAACAAAATAGCTTTAAATAATCTTTTGTGGGTATTTTCACAGTCAAATTTATTTTGTGATTAATTCGATTAATTAATTAACACATCATGTAATTAATTAGATTAAAAATGTTAATCGAATGACAGCCCTAATTATTATTATTCTTTATTATTGCTATTGGATTTTTGACTGTAATGTTGAACTGCATGATGATAAAAGGTTAAATTGGTAGAAAAAAGTCTCATATTGTCTTGTGATAACCAACAGATGTCCATGTGCTTTTGTGGTGACGTCACTTACACATTTTCCGTCATGAGGCTAGTTCTTGGCATTTGTATGCTGCTGTTTCGTGACAGATTATGTAAGTTGAATTAATTCACTGTAATTTGCTTACAATTGCTTAGTTCACTTTAACTTGTATCTTTTTTCATGTGACATGGTTCAGTTGCACTGTATGTGTCTCGCATTTTCTCTCTTTACAGTCTACAATTTTTTGTCAAACCCTGTGTTCTTTGTCTTTAACGGGATTTTTTTGTTTTTAATACCTGCTGGGTTCACATCAGTCGGGATATACTGTAACTATCCCCTCTTGCTTCAGCGGTTACTTCAGTTTTTGTTAATGGAGCCTTTGTAAGTGGGAGTTTGAGTAAACATTCTTTAGCTTCACCGCCAGGCTCTGTTGGTGCAGTGAGTTGGAAATGAAAATATTGTTTTAGTTTTTAATATGCTTTTGTCTTACTGATTTAATCACTGCCGTCTATGTTCACTTGAAAGTACAATTTTCCCAAATGCAATTACATTCATGTAAAATAACCACTGGTATATTCGCTCGCTCTAATATGTATTCCATCAAATCAGTTTAGTAAATTATGTGTTCGCCCGTCAGTTTGCACATGGAAGTGAGAGAGATGAGGGAATATGGGGAAAAGGGAGAGCTAGACAGCGAGCAAGCGAGAGGAAGAGAAAATAAGTGAGGAGTGATCACTGGATAAACACATATGGGAAAATGTGTTGCGATCAGAAAAGCAGAAAGTTTTGTGTGACAATTTAAGTTATGTTCTTCCCATTGCATGTCTGAAGTCTAAACAGACCAAAGCTGTTTTGAACTGCAGATGACAGATTTGGAGACAGAACCAGGAGGAAAGGACACACATGCATACTTCACAGCGTTTCGCAGTAGAATGGACCTGTTTACTCCAAACAGAAACACTGCAGAAATAAGAATTTTTAAAAATTATTTTTCAATATGCTTGTTTCCAAGTTTTAAGCAAAAAAAAAAAAAACAACAACCCAGCTTCGGTTTGGCAACCCACAGCTGGGTAAATATCGGACGGAACACATACGTGACTTTAAATGTATGTAATTTGTAAACTATGCTGTATTTACCCAAATAACTTCAATTTGTCTTGTATTTTGTCCATGTGTTCTTGCTTAATAATAAATGTTCATCTTTTGATTATTGCTGTTGCCTCTAGTTCCAGTCCATTTTAAACCAGCAATATAATAATTTTTAAACAATAGTTGACTTCAAATAACCCAGCATGTTGGGTAAAAACATTTAACCCAACCAGCTGGTTCAAAATAACCCAGCATGTTTTCTGTCCAATATTTACCCAGCACTGGGTTGCCAAAAAACCCAAGTTGGGTTCTTTTTAACCCAGCATTGTCCAGTGCAAGAACACATGGACAAAATACAAGACAAATAGAATTTTTTTGGGCGAATACAGCAAAGTTTATAATATTACATACATTTAAACAAGCATTTTAGACATAAAAAGTGTAACATTTAAAAGTAGAATTCGAACCGTTTTCTGTAATCGCTTTTTACTGAAATAACGCTCTCATGCTGGTGTGTCACCGAAATCTGAGCCGGTGAAGGGCTGCTGTTCGCTGGGTTAACTGCAAACTTCAGACCGCGGCCTCGCATTTCACTTGTACCTGAAAGATGCCATGACTGACTCCAAAAACTGCCCATAAACAAACAGTACTGACCTTAGAGAACATATTTTAAGATTAAACTCAATAACGAATAAAATAACAATAACAGTAATGAATAAAAATCCATTTATTTTATGCAAGGCAAAAGGTGTTTCCATCCTGCGAAACAAGCACTGCTAACGCAGCTGACTGACATCTCGTCCTTATGTTGCGTTGCGTAAAATAATACAATTTACAGCACAGTAAAGACTTTATAAATTAAATAAAGTGTATACAAACCTTTATTTCACTGAAGAGGTGCAAATCAGCAGCGCTGAGAACCGCTCTCTACTGTAGAGTACTCAAAAGGCCCACGCTCTGACTGTAACTCAGCAGCTGGGTTGTTTTGTCAGAGACAGGCTTAACCCAACGGTTGGGTAGAAAAAAATAATGTGGCCCAGCACCTGGGTAAAAAATATTAGAAATAACCCAATAAAATGACCCAATAAGTTGAACCCAGCATTTTGGTTAAAAAAAAAATAACCCAGCACCTGGGTAAAAATATTAAAAATAACCCAATGGGCTGAACCCAGCATTTGGGTTCAAAAATAACCCAGCATTTTTTAGAGTGTGTGAACAGAGTTGTTTTTAACAGGGTAAAAAGGTGTTGTTTTAGTGACCATTAAGAAATTTTAACCAAGTATGTTGCAGACGTTTTATGAAGACCTTAAAGAATCATACCAGCTTGTGGAAAATGGGCATCTGATATACCTTTTAAATTATGATGATGATTTTATTATTGGGTGTAAAACTGTACCTACAGTACAATCCAAGATATGTTCACTGAAAGCACAATTTTGACTCTGAAGTAAATTTATCTTGTTTAGATTATATAAAAATTACATAAAAAAAATCTCTATGGCTAGAAAGAACAGGAATGATAAAAAGAGCAGATACATCTGTAGGCAGTTACAGATAGTTAGAAAGAAATAAAGAGAGAAAATGAGAGTGAGAGAGCAAGAGTGAGTCACGGGGAGAGAAAAAGAGAGCTAGAGAGGAAGTGGCAGGAGTGAGAGAGGGAGAGAGTTGAGTGATTATGATGCCCGTTGCTGGGATACTGAATCCTGTGTAGTTGGAGTGCATGTGAAATGATGGAGAGGCGCACTGAGTGATGTGGGCTGACAGCCGTGTGTGTGTTTGTGCATGGTGTGTCAGCGCGTGCCTTCGTACTTGCGGTCGTCTCTGTTTCTCTCCCTGTTGAAGCTGAGTGTGTAGATCTACACTAGCGATAAAGGCCACTGATGATAACCCCTATGGAATAACAAATGTCACAAACAGAGGTCCGCCGGCGTGATTAGGAAACGCCACCCGTCAGCACCTGAATCCAGGATAAACTCTGCTGTTCACCACATTTTAAACAAGAACACTACGGAAAGCGTTCGAGTCCTATGAGGGCAACAGTAATACAGGTTTACAAATAGCTGAGCGCTCAACATCTCACTGCTGATCCAGATCTGATCTACAGCACCTCTGAAGGAGAAACGAGGCCCTGCGAGAACACTGCCAGATCTGGAATAGAGTGCCTGTATATGTAGAAATAGTGTCAAACAATGTTTCTTAACCTTTTTTTTTTGCCTTAGGTACCCTTAGAGTCGTATCAGTGAGGCTCAAATACTGTACAAAGGTTTCATCATTTATGATTCATATCAAAAAAAAAAAAAAGCAATGAGTAATGAGAATGAAAAAAATAATAAAAAATAAAAAAAAGACCTTTTTGTAAAACCTTGTAAAAGACTGCTGCCATTTATTGCTTAATTTTTTTTTTTTTTTTTAAGTATAATTTAAACTCATAAAATTAAATAAAGAAATTACAGGTGTTTTTAAAATTTTATATTTTTTATATAATAATACTATTATTTCATATTATACTCTTTAAAATCTATAATGACAATTAATATTCTATTCAGAATATTTTCATTATTAATATTAATTATAATATTTTAATATTAAAATAAATGTCTACAGTGTGTCTGTTACTTGTTGCCTGTTTCCTTAAAAAAAAAAAAGAAAAAACATTGCATCAATGCAATTCATTTTTGAAAAATATTTATTGACATTTTTGCAAAAACCTGCTGCCATTTGCTGCTTTACTTAAAGTAAAATTGAAACTCATAAAATTAAATAAAAAATTACAAGAAATATTGACAACAAAAATGGGTAGAACAAGGATTTCGACAAAATATTTTGTGTATTTGTGTATTTCATATTATACTCTTAAAAATCAATAATTATAATAATAATTAAATGTTAATATTTTATACATAATAGTGTATTAATAATTAATATTAATTATAATATTTTAATAATTGTTTAAAAATGTTTACAGTCTGTCTGTTACCTGTTGCCTGTTTTCATGAAAATACGAAAGAGCATTGCATGAACGCAATTTATTTGTGAAAAATATTTCTTATATCATTATTTATTTATTTATTTATTTATTTATTTATTTATTTATTTATTTAGTTAGTTAGTTAGTTAGTTAGTTAGTTAGTTAGTTAGTTAGTTAGTTAGTTTAGTTTTGAAACACCATCAACAAAATGCAAACTCCTTAGAATCCCAGAATAGAATAGAATAGAGAAAATTAGGCTAAAAGAATGAAAAATATAATCACCTAGGAAGTATATAATCTTTTATTTTATAATTTAGATGCACATTTTTGCAAAAACTTGTAAAAACCTGCTGCCGTTTGCTGCTTTAAATTAAGTAAAATTTTATGACAAAAAATGTTGTGACCAAAAATGGGTAGAACAAGGATGCTGTGGGTAGAGCAAATATTTTTTAATGTTATTTTGTTTATATTTTATATTACGATATTTTAATTTCATATTGTACTCTTTAAAATTAATAATTATAATAGTTAATATTCTATACACTACATTATATTAATAATTAATACTAATTTCAATATTTTACTAATTGTTTAAAAATACGTTTACAGTTTATGTATTACCTGTTGCATGTTTCCATGAAAACAGGAAAGAACATTGCATCCATGCAATTCATTTTTGAATTATAATAATAGTTAAATATGTAATATACTGTAAGACAAATATTTATAGAATAGAATAGAAACTCCTTGGAATAGAATAGAATAGACTGGGAAACGGTGGAATAAAAACACTTTTACTTTCATTGGATGGCTGTTTTTTTTCAGTTTTATCTAGACAGACAGACAGACAGACAGACAGACAGACAGACAGACAGACAGACAGATAGATAGATAGATAGATAGATAGATAGATAGATAGATAGATTGTGTGGTAGACAGATAGTGTCTCTTGATGGTAAAGTTTGTGAGAACTTATGCATGTTTATAGATGGGGTTGAATAGCAGTGATTGTCGTTGAGGTTGAGCAGTATTAAAAATCTGTCTGTGCTTTTAGGTGGACGGTTGCGTAATTGATGCTGTGCATGTGCCTGTGTGTGTTTGTGTGTGCGTATTCGAGTGTGACGGGCATGATGTCTGTATAATGTAGTTTTAATGTCGCCGAGTGATCCTGTCGGTCACAGCTCTTTGTCTGGCTGTGATATTGTGACGTTTTGAGAAAGCGCACGGCTCATAAATCCTTTAAATTTAGCAGCACTGTTTCCGCTGAGCATACGTAGGAAAACGCTTCTGTTCACTTTCCCGGTTTAAATCGAGCCAGAGGCCTGTCGAGAGAAGCAGCATGAAACAACCACAGAAAAAAAAGAGGAAACAGGAAAGGAGAGTGGGAAGAGCCGAGGGGAGAGTGAAAGAGAAACGGTGTATAGTTATGAAACCAATCTTAGCATCCATGTACTTCTGAAGTTTTGTTGTTTAGGTCTAGCGACATTTGTAGGGTCCTCTGTGTATTCACACAATGCTGTTTACAAATGATAGGCCGTAAGATCTTCCAGAAAGCAGCCGTGTCATTTCAAGTCATCTTGTTTTCCCAGCATCCTATTGTTCTTTGCAGTTGAAAGCACAAATGCGAGCCTTTTAATGCCGTAAGCAACACAGAAAGAAGCCCCGGCTCACTGCGATTACTGTCTTTCAATCTGTTTTTATGTTCGAACAGTTATTGTAGCAGGCATTTCTTGAAAGTGGTTTCTGACAACTTGCAATCTTGTGTTTTTCACAAAACTTTGGTTTTATCTGATTTTATCCAATGTTTCGGTGTGAAATGATTCTTAAGATCTTCATAAGGCCTTTAAAAACCTAGAGCGTTATGAGCTTGTGAACATGCTTTGATATTCAGAACAATTGAATTTAGTATCTTTATTATAAGGTGCTTCATTATATGCGTTATAACAGTAACAATAGTTAAATAGGATCCAATGCTTATTTCTTACTAATTTTGGGGTGCTAATTCCAAAAATAGAGCATGTTTTACTTTCTTACAAAATGTGATGTGCATTTTGTAGCATTTTTTGCTTTTGGCAACCATTTGCAAGGAAAGAAGTCTTGTTATCTTTTATTCATCTGAACAAAAGTCTTTGCCACAAAGACTCCTATCTTCCCTTAGGCAGGGTTAGAACTATTTGTTCAGTCAATTCTCAGGCAGTTTTCACATATATGAATGATTCTGAAAATTTTTTCCCATCCCTTTGGCAGATTCTCTCTCAAGTTTGGACAACTTTGGAAACTTGGCTTTTGTTATTTTAATTTTGGTGTTTTGTTAAAGTTCATTAAAGCTGATACTTATGTGACCCTGGACCACAAAACCAGTCATAAGTGTCACTTTTTAAAATTTTGACTTCATGAAAGCTGAATAAATAAGCTTTCCATTGATGCATGGTTTGTTAGGATAGGACACTATTTGAAAATCTGGAATCTGAGGGTACAAAAAAATCTAAATATTGAGAGAACTGCCTTTAAAATTGTCCAAATTAAGTTCTTGGCAATGCATATTACTATTCAAAAATTAAGTTTTGATATATTAAGGTAGGAAATGTACAAAATATCTTCATGGAACATGATCTTTACTTAATGTCCTAATGATTTTTTGCATAAAAGAAAAATTGATCATTTTGACCCACAATGTATTGTTGGCTATTACTACAAATATACATGTGCTACTTATGACTGGTTTTGTGGTCCAAGGTCACATTTATTATTTGAAAAAACTTATATAAAAATATATATAATTTTAATTAATTATTATTATTAATTAAATATTTTTTTTTATAAATATAATTTATATTATATAGTAATAATAATAACAAAAATGTATTAATTTATTTTAGGCTCTAGCAACACTACGTAGGACAAGGCGCAGTTGGAGAATGGATGATTATATTATATTATATTATATTATATGTTCAAATAAAATAGTAATTCACCCATATGATGTGACAGCCCGGTCTCATTGTTAATAAGTAGGTATTAATACGTAAAATTTACAAGCACAAAACGTTTTTGTATGATTTTATTGATGCTAAAATGTACAGTTTAGACGTATTTCAACATTTAAAACGTACAAATCGCTACGTATTTATATCCTAATAATTTTTTGCATAAACGAAAAATTAATTGTTTTGACCCACAATGTATTTTTGGCTATTGCTACAAATATACACGTGCTACTTATGACTGGATTTGTGGTCCAAGGTCACGTATATTATCAATATGCGTATCGAAATACGGCATGTTGCAATCTGTGGCGAATGCAGGCGAGAGCCAATGAACGTTCAGTTATTCTGCCATAAAACCTGTTGTTTGAAGCAGCAACATTTGAATTTGTAAAAAGAACACGTCAGTCAGCACGGACTTAGATGTTTACGGAGATAAAGATCGCTGGATAAAGGCTTGAATTAAGTCTGTTCGTCACAGTCGTATGGATTCTAAAGATCGCAGATCATGAATAAAATTGTTTGATTTCGTAATTGTTACATTTTGGGTGTATTTTTATGGTTCTATTGTTAGTCACAGCCTTTTGTGGCCCATGGAAAACAAAGTGTACATTGCATGGCAAGTAAAGGTTAAACGATTGCAGAAATGTTATTCATTTTAAGGGTTTAAAGTGTAGTCTTGTTTTACATTATGTAGGCCTATACTTGGAAACAAGCTGGCATCAGATATCACACAGAACAGAACATATAATATGCACATATATATGTGGATTAGAGGATTATTTCATTCCAAGATTAAAAAGAGGAAAACATTCTAGGAATTTGAGGAAAACATTCTAGGATTTTTTTCCATATAGTGGACTTCAGTGGGAGCCAGTGGGTTGAGGGTCCAAATTGCAGTTTCAGTGCAGCTTCAAAGGGCTCTACACGATCCCAGCTGAGAAATTGGGGTCTTATTTAGCGAAACGATTGATCATTTTCTAAAAAAAATAAAAATGTCTGATCATTTCAACCACAAATGCTCATCTTGCACTAGCTCTGCGATGCACGTCCGCGACTACACGCATTACATAATCACGTTGGAAAGGTCACGTGTGGCTAGTTCTTCATCTGCGTCCTTAGTTTCAAAAAGAGAAGGTTAGGGCAAAAAACTCCATCTCATTTTCTCCAACTTAATTGTCCAAAAATTGTGTAAAAAATTGTCCAACATTGTTGTTTTACCTCTTTTTGTAAAGCACGACTGACTTTCTTGGATGTTCTTTGTAAACACTGGGTTGGCACTTCTGCCTACGTCACACATGACCTTTCCAACTTGACTATGTAATGCATGAAGTCAAGCTAGTGCAAGATGAGCATTTGTGGTTAAAAAATATACTTTTTTTTATTGTTTTTTTTTTATTTTTTTAGGAAATGACCAATCGTTCTGCTAGATAAGCCCCTTATTCCTCGGCTGGGATTGTGCAGAGCCCTTTGAAGCTGCATTGAAACTTCGACCCATTGATCCCCTTTAATGTCCACTATATAGAGAAAAATCCTAGAATGTTTTCTTCAAAAAGCTTAATTTTGTTTCGACTGAAGAAAGAAAGACATGAACATCTTGGATGATCAGGAAATTTTTATTCTGGAAGTAAACTAATCCTTTAAAGGTAAAGGTTAAGGTTATAATCAGATTACGGTTATGTTTTACAGTATGTTTTAAAGGGACTGATGGTATAAGGTTTGGGATTTAGGCTTGGCAGTTAGTAGCAGCGACCAGCATAGAATGCTGATCCAGTAACCTGTTCTGCATGGCTAATTCATGTGCCTATAGAGAGGACCCACTTCTGTCTGGGTAACTTGGTGAAAGGTAAATAGGTAGTTAAAGCTTTTCTGTCACACGGATTGGAACCAGACTGTCTGAGTGATCGCTAGGACCACTGAAACTAATTAAATGTTGTGAGCACCATAGAGAGGGGTCAGTAAAAAGGATTAATGTCTTTCACTTCAGAAGAGAAGGATGGGCAGATAAAACTAGTTTGGTCAGCTCAGATGGCCCTCCTGGAGCAGAGACAGGACAGAAACTCACTCATTTGGAGAAGAAAAGAGATCATCCTGTGCTGGAAAGTCTGTCTCTATTCATCCTTGTCTCTCGTCTCCCCTCTTTATGTTGAATCTCACCGGGACTGAGGCATGAAGTGTCCAAGTAAAAATGATCTATGAGTGCATTGTTAGAGTAGAGGCCATTGGGACAGACAGCAGAAGACAGTTATACAGAAAACAAGCTGGAATAATGTACATGACAGGAGTGTTTTTTTAGCAACTTGGAAACTGAATTTCTTTGGCTGCATTTCTCTCTCTCTCTGTTGGAGTCGTTCACTCTTTCACTCCCTGAAGGTGTTAAATTTTAGTGAGTGATATGGATTACTCACAGTGTCATGGTAACAGTAACCGTGGAGAGGAGTGGGAGGGGTCAGCATTCTCAGAGAAACAGGGTCTTACTGTACAGCAATGTGTATGGGAACCACGGACAACCTTAGCCAAGGTCACAAACTGGCTGACCAATCAAATGTGATGTTTTAATGCTTCAGGCGTTTACTAGTCACACCTCCAAGTTGCATTTTTTGCGTGTAAGTTACCGGTTTGTTGTGATGCACTCTCCAAAAACTATCGAGAAGAAACCTGCCCTCTTTATTACTGCTAGACTTTTTACCTCCTTAATTATCCACTTAAAGGAACAGTTCAAACTAAATTGAAAATTCTGTCATTAATTATTTACCATATGTTGTTCCAAACCTGTAAGACCTTCATTCATCTTCCGAATACAAATTAAATTTTTGATGAAATCTAAAAGCTTTCTGACCCTTCATAGACAGCAACGCAACTACCATGTTCAAGGCCCAGAAAGGCAGTAAGAACTTTGTTTTAATAGTCCATGTGACATCCGTGGTTCAACCGTATTTTATGAAGCTATGAGAATACATTTTGTGTGCAAAGAAAACAAAAGTAACTACTTTATTCAACAGCTTACACAGTAGATGAATAATATATGGCTATTGTATAGTTCTGGTTACTAATGTAAATGAATATATGTTGTATCATAATATTGCTGCCATTTTATGGCCTTTTCATACTATTTTTATATACTTGTATATATTTTAATATTTACAGTAAATATTTTCTATTATGTTTCATGTATAGTCTACTTTTGAAAAGTCTGGGGTTGATAAGATTTCTATTTGAAAGAAGCTTCTTATGCTCTTCCAGGCTGCATTTATTTGATTAAAATGTACAGTAAAACAGTAATATTGTAAAATATTATTACAGTTTTTAATTGCCAATTTCTATTGTAATGTATTTTAAAATGTAATATATTCCTGTGATGGCAAAGCTGCCATTACTCCAGTCGTCAGTGTTGCATGATCCTTCAGAAATCCTTCTAATATTCTAATTTGGTTTATTTGAAATAATTTTAACCATTATAAATGTCTTTGTCACTTTTGATAAATTTGATGGATCCTAGTTTAATATAAGAATTACTTTATATTTATATTTATATATATATATATTCAATATTTATTTATTTAAATACATTCAATATTTATTTATTTAAATACATTAAATATGTTTATACTTAATTATATACTTAAAATTACTAAAATTTTAAAAACAATTTCTTCATCATTTCTGTGATAGATTTGATATGTGAGTATTTGAATGTTTTGTAATCAAAAAAATATATATTAAATGTTGTAAATATTAATTGTCGGCACCGGTAACCTTGTGGGTAGTGTGCCGACATATGGCACGGTTGCGCTTCGGGTGTCCCAAGTTCGAGTCCGCCTTGTGGACCTTTCCAGACACTGTCCCCCTCTCTCTGTCCCACTCGTTTCCTGTCTTATCTCCACTGTCCTTTCAAGAAAAATGCAAAAACACACACACAAACACACATTTTTTTTTTTATAAATATTAATTACACAATAGTGAAGTCACATTGGCTCTGAGTTTTGTATATTGTTATTTGCCTTTACTACTACATATATTGTAAAAACGTTAATTTGGTGTAAAGCTGCTTTGCAACGATATGTATTGTGAAAAGCACTATACAAATAAATTTGAATTGAATTGAATTGAACCTGATCTCATGATGAAAACGTACCTGTGTGTACGTCCATTGGGTGGCGCTAAAAGAGTGTTTGTTTTTCAGAACGGATAACCTTACATATGGTACGTTTTATGTGACGATGGTTTTGTACATGTCACCGCAATTCTGACTTGAAATGTCCGTCAAGTGCCGATATGACTCTAATGCTCTGTGACGTTTTAAAATAACGTACCATCTGCACTACACCTAAACCTACCCAATAGTATGATCAAAACCGAATGTGACGTAAAAACGCTTGCCGATTTAGCTTGTTTTTCAATCTCTTATCTTTTAGCCCTTTGATCGTGAGTCATGTGTTTCACAGGATTCGTACCCAAGGATTCCACATCATAAGTCCAATTCCGTGCCGGCTGAGCTACCGAGCAAGCTTGTTGCATCTGGAAAGCGAAACACATGGAGCTGTAATCATAACTGTGTATGAACATGATTACAAGTGCTCGCTGTTTTACCATCTCTAGCGTTCGTTACTGTTGGAAACTGCAGTGATATGTACTTATTTCTTAGTTCCCACAGGTATGTTTTCGTCACGAGATCAGGTAGCTTCATCACAGAAATGATAAAAGAATTGTTTAATTTCCCCGTTTTAGATCTCTAGGCTGATATGTCCATGCCTCAAGGATTAGTTATGCACATGTAAATAAATAAGTGAATGTATACATCAGTTACAATAATTGTGTTTTCATTAGTGCCCCAAGTCATTTTCCTAAAGGCTAGACACACACGCATTCACACTGGGCCTGTCTCTCTTACTTAAGTGCTTAACACTACACTACCCCTCTGTGTGGCTTCATAAACACGCATATTTAAAGAGCACAGCCTGGACATTTAAACCCCCCTGAAGGCTTAAGAACCAAATCAATGGATTCCCACAGATATAGCTCGTCGTCTTCTGCCCCCCTACACATAGCCAGTTAATGGCGGCCAAACAGCCGTCTGGAGTCTAAGAGAAGTCAAGGTGAACCCCATCAGACACAGGCTGTGAGTTTAATGCTCTGCTCTGCTCCTGACAAACACACACACATACACACAGACACACTGATAGAAACGCACTGCGCACAGCTGCACACAGAGATTATAGTTAATGCTCACGCTACTCTGTGGCCAGGCCTGGAGGAGGCTGACAGTTGTTTTGATCAGAGGGAGACTGGGAAGAAAGCAATGGAAGGATGGGGGAATGGAAATAAGTGAATGAGCAAGTAGAATTGGATGAGCTCAGAAGTGATGTGTAAGATTTGATATGCAACATGTGAGTGTTTCAACAATCTTATATCGTAATACCGATATAATGAGGTATCCATAGTATTGGGCGGTTTGACCAAAAACATCTGTATCACCTCTTTTCCCCGACTGTGCCTATATATGAGTCAGAATGCATGAAACCATTGCAGAACCACAGCATTTTAAGCACAAGCCAATCAAACATGCTACATGCAGCATGAGCAGTTTTTGATGTAAATTTAATTGTATAATTTCTACATTTAAAGCAAAAATAAAATGGTCTGACCTTAGCTCTGTAAAACTACATAAAACATATCAGCATGAAACAAAAACAGCAGACTGGCTGAATGAGATGCAAATTCACTCTCTGACTGCAGGTGGCACTTATGGAACGTCAGTGATACAGCATTTCCTTGTTTACCGCTGTAAACAAAGCAGCACAGTGCTTTTAAATACTACATTAATATGCATTTTCTGAAGGTAACATGAAAAGAAAACGCGATGTAAACCTCTCTGAACTCGGTCAGTTCATGTAAACCCCCAGCTTGTTCCAATATTTCACACATTGTGAACAGTGAGTTTGCTCTACCTGCTACAGTATTTTCTCCTCCTTGTGTTCGTCTTCAGCGTCACTGGTTTCGTCGTTGTTTGCTGCTGGTTTATTTGCCCAGTTAAAGAATTAGTTGTGTGTTATCAATTCTTAAAATTCTCCAAATATTAGTCAGAAGTGTATGCAGTTAACAGGAATGCCTCAATTCATGACGTTTACATTGCTTAGCCACTCCAAACCGGTTTATCGATTAAACCGATATATCACCCAGCACTAGAGGCCAGTTGCATAAACCGGGTGTGTAAACTTTTTCAATTTGAAGGTCTTGGTCAATTTAACTTTTGTCTTCTGTAGCTTCTGAAGGGCAGTACTAATTAAAAAAAATATATGATGTTTAGACAAAATAAGAAAAATGTGCACATCTCCATTCTGTTCAAAAGTTTACACCCCTGGCTCTGAATGCGTCGTTTTCCTTCTGGAGCCTCAGTGAGTGTTTGAACCTTCTGTAATAGTTGCATAAGTCCCTCAGTTGTCCTCAGTGTGAAAAGATGGATCTCAAAATCATACAGTCATTGTTAGAAACGGTTCAAATACACAACAGTGCTGAAAAGCCAAAGAATTTGTTGGACCTGAAGGATTTTCTGAAAATCTGTGGGCAGTTTAACTGTTTAGAACTCGCACTAAACAAACAAACAAACAAAAAAACAGCGGTGGATCATTCAGGTAACAACACAGTATTAAGAATCAAGAGTCAACTTTTGAACAGGGTCATTTTTATAAATTCAACTATTATATGTAAATGTCTTTTATGTGAAATATTTTTTTCAGGTCAGTAATAAACAAAAAAATAACATGCATTTTCTATAATCCCTCTTATGTTGGTAAAATAAGTAACATTTTGCATATTCTGCAAGGTGTATGTAAACTTTTGACCTGTGTTAAGAATGAATGTTAATGTAACAATATTTACCAAGCATACACAACACTTATCTTTAAAATACATTACATGTGTACTTATTCTAATTTTTATGTTATATGCACTATATGTGTGCTGTTCTATTTTGTTGATAGAACGTTAACGTTCGTGCCAATCGTTGATTCTGACTCTGAAATAGTACAGTGAGATTTCTGACTAGCTGATCCTCCACAGATGGTTTTCATTTGCTTGTGCATCAGGGTGTGTTATTAAGGCTGTTCTCATAAAAGGCCTGACCTCCACTTTGTCATCAGCCATTATAGAGATATAAACCAAAGCACAACTCCAAAATACTGCAGACCTTTTTCCTTCCTCTTTGGCCACAGTAATTGCACACTTTGCCCCATGTTTGCGGTGAAGCAGCTCCGATAGGAGTTCTGTTATTGCTGCGGTAATGATAAAACACGTAATAATATCATTGTGGTAATTGTGGGAAGTGTCGGTGTTGGCGTGGTAATAATTAGAAGTGCGATTTCTCTTATACACACACAATGGACGACAACACAATCACAGTTGAATTTTCACACGTGTGTAAGCAGATGGAAAGGCTCAGCATGGATTTTTCAATGTTCCCGAGTACTGTATCAAATTCTTAGATTAATTGCACATTGATTTTAAAGGCTATTTAATGTAAACATGATCTAAACATGCATCCCATGCAAATTATTCTATATAGAAAACACTGGATGGATCACCATTTGCCAGCATTAGTAACTCAACATCACGATTTTTAACTAATGCATTTAATGGCCATTCAAAGTCATTCTTAGACAGCTAATGATATCGATAAGTATAACCTGAAGGACACATGCATTACACGGCAGACAATACTTGACCACGCTGCTCTTCTGAGCCGCTCAATGAAATGTGTTTCACTCAATAAAACCATTACAGTACAGGAAGGGAGAATTATAGCGGCCTCAAAAGATTGCGCTCGCAATGAATTCTGCAGGGCTTCCAGAGCGACGGAGAACACATTACAGCAGCACCTAGTGATACATCCATCATATTTTAAACCTTAAAGGTCACCAGGTTTGGACTCTACGGCTAGATGGAAACTGTTGACCTTGACACATGAAACACACACACACACACACAGGTGATGCATAAACTCATATTATTATTTAAATACGATGCGGTCCACCTTAGTGTGCACTGTGAGACACAGAATACATGATTTCATCACCCCACACACACACACACTTCCCCCACTCACACACTCCATTCGTGAAATATTACCTAAGCAGGTGATTCAGTATTTTCCAGTGACTAACCGGTACTCACATCTTACCAGGCATTTTCCAGTGCTGTAAGGAGGGTACCTGCAGAGCTGTCCTGAACATGGCAGGTGAGACTTATTTCACACACTTTTTATACTCCGACCGTGTCATTTTCCATCAGTGCAGCAATATTTGTGCTTTGAGTGACGTTTTGTGTCTGTGTTCTGTTCGCAACTCCAGTCAGCTGCTTCCAGTCAGGTCTAAAGAGAACATTGATGTTCGCCATATTGGACAGCATGAAGTTCTCATTTTGCGTCACTATTCCTGTAAAAAAAAAAAAAAAGAGAGAGAAAAAAAGCACTGTACTGCTGCAGAAATCTTTTTTCATGTCTTCTAGTGGGTTCATTAAAATGAGCTCGCCTCTGTGTCTCACTGCAGCAGCTGAGCGCTGACTGTGTAACTTCTGTTTTCTGCTTTTTTTATAATGTCCTTCTACTTGGCCGCTTTCTCAGTCAGAGAAAAATCAAAGACAAAGATGAACTTCAAATCTGTGGACTGCAGAGTAGAATGAAGTGTTTAAATATGTATATGTGCGTGTTTCTGCTTTTTTGGTCATTCTGAAAGTGCCACGTAAAGCTAAATAATAATTCTTTGATAATTAACCCTCATGTTGTTCCAAACTGCTGTAGCTTTCTTTCTCCTCTAGAATGCCAAAGGAGAACAATTATGAATTTCCAAGCTATTGTTCTATACAATGAAAGTGAATGGTGACTAAGGACTGTCAATCTCACACATAAAGTGTCATAAAAGTGGCCCATGTGACTCATGCGCTATACAATAGCTTTGTGTAGAGAACAGACTGAAATGTTTTATTGTTTACTGAAATTCCTCACATACAGTTGAGGTCAAAAGTTTACATACACCTTGCAAAATCTGCAAAATGTTAATAATTGTACAAAAATGGGAGGGATCATACAAAATGTATGTTGTTTTTTTTATTTGGTACTGACCTGAATAGGATATTTCACATAAAGGGCATTTACATATAGTTCACAAGAGAAAATAATAGTTCAATTTATAAAAACGACCCTGTTCAAAAGTTTACATACACTTGATTCTTAACTGTATGACTGTATGATTTTGAGACCCATCTTTTCACATTGACGACAACTGAGGGACTCATATGCAACTATTACAGAAGGTTCAAACGCTCACTGATGCTCCAGAAGGAGAAACGATGCGTTAAGAGCCGGGGGTGTAAACTTTTGAACAGGATGAAGATGTGTATATTTTTCTTATTTTGCCTAAATATCAAAATTTTTTCCATTTAGTGTTGCACTTCAGAAGTTACAGAAGATACTTACATGTTCCCCAGAAGACAAAATAAGTGAAATTTACCCTGATCTTCAATTCAAAAAGTTTACACCCCTGGCTATTAATACATCGTGTTTCCTTCTGAAGCATCAGTGTCCTCAGTGTGAAAAGATGGATCTCAAAATCATACAGTTATTGTTAGAAAGGGTTCAAATACAAAAAAATGCTGAAAAACCAAAGAATTTGTGTTGACCTGAAACATTTTTCTGAAGAACAGTGGGCAGTTTAGCTGTTTAAGACAAACAAAGGATTCATGAACAATTATCACTAAACAAAACAAGCACATCTGTGGATCATTCAGGTAACAGCACAGTATTAAGAATCAAGTGTGTGCAAACTTCTGAATAGTGTCGTTTTTCTCTTATGGACTATATGTAAATGTATTTTATGTGAAAAATCTTATTCAGGTCAGTACTAAATAAAAAAATAACATGCATTTATGATGTATGATTTTTATGATGACGGATCATACATTTAACATGTATGATCCGTCTTATTTTGATAAAATTATTTACATTTTGCAGATCCTGCAAGGCGTATGTAAACTTTTGACCTCAACTGTAAATCAAGCCTGATGTCTGTGGTCACCATTCACTTTCATTGCATAAAAAAAGCTTTCATATTCATATTTTTTTTTTTGTCTTTTGTTCCACTGAAGAAAGAAAGTCATACAGAATTCAAAGGACATGAGGATGAGTAAATGATAACTCTCTGAACTCCATTTAACACACAGCCACTTCCTGTCATGGATATCCATGTGTGTGAACAGCGTCCATGAGTAGCGTACATTGTTTACACGTTTTTATGACTGCAGAAGGAATATGTAAGTGTGTAGTAACTAGAAAGGAATGCAACACACTTGACTCATTTTAATGTCTTTCACTAAAATCTTTCCATTAAATCAGCATAACCTCTCATGTCATGTCTGTTTTAGGCCCTGAAACAGCAGTACCGCCCCTGAAAATAACCTAGCAGGTTCTCAGGTGTCCCAATATTATTGTGAATTACTTTCTGTGCAGCCAAGTGTTATAAAGCCTCTTTTATTCACCCCCAAAGTGGAGCAATATTTTGTATTCCTCTTTTTTCAAACTGTAAAACACACTTCTTCCTCATGTCCAGCCCCGTATTGTCACAGTAAGCTAATTTCAACATTTGCTGTAATTCTTGCCCTATCTTCTTACTGAAGCTGAAAGGAGTCAAGAGAGGACACGATTAGCACTTTAAAGTGGAGGGAAGCCCTGTGTGAATAAATTAAAGCAATGCTGCCTGAGATGAGACAGACACTTTCAGTAAGTCAAGAAACAGCCTCATTCACATTGACTCTGCTGAACAGCTTAGTGGGTTTTGTAAGGCCAAACATTCCAATAAGACATTGTCAAAAGTATGATATTGTACAGTTGCTTGTCAAAACCAGAAAGTTGAAAATTAAGGATTCACAGTATATTGGTTCCATATCAGTTATTGACTGATATTAGAGATTTATCCGTTGTTGATATTGTATTTTTATTTGCATGTTCATTTCCAATATTTTTACATTTGTTTTTTGCTGTCACTTTGAATCTTTAAAAACACAAATAATTGAATAATGCTTTTAAATATAATTTCAGATTTTTTGTTTTTTTTTATTATATTTTTTACAATAATATAGAAATTATATATAGAATAATATAGAATATTCCAATATTTGTTATTAATTGGGCCCTAACATTAAAATAATGATCCATTAATTAATATAAGCCAGAATTTTTAACATTAATGCAGATTTTTATTTTGACTGTGTAAAAATAATTGTGTAAACACATTTACAACCTGTACATATAGTTTAAAACTAATTTATAAACAGTGTTGAGAAGGATACTTTGTAAATGTTACCCCATTTAAAATGTAATAAGTAGTGTATATCAATTACTTTTTTAAAGTAATGTAACTGATTACATTTGATGACTTTTCTACGTTTGTAACTAATGTTTTCAACTGTTAATCTTTTCAAACATTTAAACCTTACGGTAGTAAACAAAACTGATTACTATGGCCACGTAGGAACTGCAGCTAAATTCGGTTGTCAATTCACCTTTTACTCCTTGATTGCGTTCTGTACACAACTAACTAAACTCTTTAACTAAACTACCACTGGTGGATGTGCTGTGTTTTGTTTATGCTGCTTTAGAGAGCGCTGTCTTGCAGTGTTGCCTCATATTTACAAGCGTTTTAGGCATGTCGTTTGGTCTTAGCTCATAAAGCTAGGCACTTAATGGAGTTAATAAAATGGTCTGTTGCGGATATAAGACGCATGATCTTTTTGGTATTATAAAACATAAAGCATTTGGGTGTTTTAGTGTTTTTAGTGCTTGTCCTTGATTGTTGTTTTTTTTCTAGGAAGATCTGGCAACACTGACACTTTACCACAGGGCTCATGAGCGCAACTAGCCCTGTGTCAAAATGTGACAAGCACCAAAAAAACAGAAACACTAAAACACCCAAATGCTTTGTTTTATAACACCAAAAAATCATGTATCTCATATCCGCAACAAACCACTTTATTAACTCCATAAAGAGCTTAGCTTTATGAGCTAAGGCCAAACAACAGGCCTAAAGCGCTTGTAAATATAAGGACATGGCAACACTGCAAGACAGCACTCTCTAACGCAGCCTCCCGAGCATAAACAAAACGCAGCACGTCTATCAGCAGCAGTTTAGTTAAAATAGATAAACAAAAAGAGTCTTTAGCCCAAAAATGGCAGAACAACCAAACGACTAAATTTTGATTCACTACCGCAAGATGCCAAAATGTTGCTATGGTTACAAATGCGGGAGTGACTGCTGTTCCGTACACACATAGAATGACAATTTACAGGATTCACTCCTGTATTTAAATCCGGTTGTCACTCCTAAAAATTGCAGTGTGTACATGGCCTATTAGTCTTTCAAAATCCTGCGCCATTTGAATTAAAATTATAGATCGATTATAGTTCGTTCTGAGGTTAAATACAGATTTAGAAATTGTAAATATTAATACGAGAAATATTCAGATGTAACCACCTCTGTAATTGTTAACATTTTCAAAAGTAACTGTAATTTAATTACACATTTTTTTCTCAATAACTGCATCGAATTACAGTTATTTTGTAATTACATTACATAACATCATTACATGTAACTAGTTACTCCCCAACGCTGTTTATAAAACCAAAAAAATACATTTTGGACCAGTAAATTTAGCAGCTCTTTTCTCCTGAATTAAGACAACAGTGATATTAAACTTATTGAACACCTTTACCACAAGAACACAGGTTGTAAAAATGTACCAGTATTTTACTGTAAACATAGTTTGAAGTGGTTTACAGTTCAAGTTCATTTTTTGCAGTGTATGGATGGAATATTAAACCGTTTTGTGAAATGGTCTTCATAAGTGCCATTTTCCAGGCTTTTGAGCAGACGTCTTTTGCCCGTCTCCTGATGAGAAGGGTGTTGTTTTGATGTTCGGTTGCTCTTTTGTGTGGTCTGGTCAGCATGGTGCTGTTTCTTCTGAAATCACAGCTGCAGGCACAAGCTGTGACCCCCCTCACTTTCAATCACAGGGAGGCAAATGTCCGTGAGGAAACTTTGATATGTTAGCCCTTCAAAAGACAGATAGTGTCAACAAAGAAAGAGATACTCGCTGAAAAAGCGCCATTGTGTAAGATAACTGAAGTTTCTGTTTTTCTCACAAGTTCCTAACTAGGCAAAAGGTAACTGAAGAAACCTGTCTGTAGGGAAAAGGTTAGCTGTTTGCCTCCACTGGTGTGAGAACTGATTGGCATAAACTGTGACAGGGCAGAGCTGGTGATGAGCTGTGAGCATTGTTATTTCTGCTTTTTTAACTTCTCATTCTGCATACTTTCCAGCTGAGAGTGTGCGTGTATATGCATGAGAATATGTGCCTGTGTGATTTGTAATATCAGAAGAGCTGCTAGGCTAATTTTCCATTCCTTTGATCTGATTGGAAGCCACTAAAAACTGGTGAGGACCATCTGGAAAGTACCTGTATTTGTGAGAGAATAACAAGAGCTGAAATGTCCATGTGGCGTGCTTTGAACATCAGTTCCTCCACGCACACATTTTTCAGATTTTTGAGTGCGTTTTTTAATTCATTGCTGAAATTTTATGGTGAGGGATGCTGTTAATCAAGACTAGGAAGGTGTTGTTTAGGAGAGCACAGTAGTAGCATTCCTTGTTGGCTTGAACAAAAAAAACAAAACTTTTTAGCCCTGAGTTTGGAGTGTAGTTGTACAGAGATGGTGTTGGAGTTAGGCCTGTCACAATTACTGAATAATCGTCTGATTGTGGTGGTTTCATCTAGCTGCAGTCATTTCAGATAACTCTGAGTATTGGGAGCAAGCAATTGACCCTTTGCAGGGAGCTTGATTGACAGGCTACCTGACCAGTCATAACGCCAAATCCGTCATTTCGCTCAACAAACAGAGAGTAGATTAACTTCGGTGCACTTAAACTTGAAAAATGGTGTGTATTGATGTCTTTCCACTGTTAAAATAAAATACCTCTGATGTTCATATTTATTTTGTGCTATAACAAAATGATTGGTTCACATGTTGCTTAAACTGAGGTGGTACAGTGATGTGTCACGACACATTAAAGAGCCACAATGCTAGTTTTGCTTAAAATTTCTTAAAAAGATGACCAAATTTGAAAGGCAAGACTTTGTTTCATACCAGAAGTAACTTGCTCTATCTTGTCTGGATATAGCAACAGTAAACAAGGAGGGTGGGTCTTTGCGAAGGGTCAGTTGGTCATTTACCAGCGTTGACAATTTAAACCTGATCTGACCGGATGGGTACAAATAACAGTTAATTATCGTAAATTTGCCTACGGTTCATTAGATCTAACATTCTGGCCAGCGTTAAATAAAACACAGAAATTGTGGTAAGATTGCATTTATTTGAATGAATTAGCGAGATATTGTGCGTGTGTAAATTTATGTTTGTGTAACGTCTCTCTAATAATAGTAAAGCTCTTTATACAGTAACTTCAAAAACAGTAATGCTTCCTTGTTTCTGAGAAATGTAGCTTTTGAGTAGCAAAGCAGTTCCCTGCAAGGTGGCATCCATTTTATAATTTTAGTTTAAAATTATAATTTACTCAATATGTTATTGCATTCTGTTTTAAAATGTACTACAATCCTGCGAGGTGCAAATACACAGCATACATAAAGTATGTATATATATATATATATATATATATATGTGTGTGTGTGTGTGTGTGTGTGTGTGTATATATAATTATTTTAAAGGTGCAAAATGACAACTTGCAGTGCATTTAATTGATCACAGTCCTGTGACGCACACACAAAAAATGTCTGACAAAGTCCTAAAACAGATTTTTAATCGCTATAATTGTCACTGTCCTAAAAATAGACAATTAATCATCATAACCACAATTATTTCTTAGACAATTCATTCTCAGACCGATTTCATAATCGTGACAGCCCTAGTTGGAGTTAGTGCTAGGATGGGCTTTAGGTGATGTGTGACCAGTGTTGGTGTCTTGATTATTTTTAGGAGTGGTTTTGGATTAGTGTGGTGATTCGTGCATGACTTATTCAAAAACTGGGGTTAATTCAATTGTAATTGTTATTGTGCAATCGCTTGACGTTCATCTTGAGAAACCTAGGTTTGCTTTTAAGTGCCACTTCCACAGTTAGCTAAACGTCAACTCCCTTTAAACTCATTTTAAATTCTAGACCGAAGGTGTGGTCACATTCAGTAAATTTTACAAAGACGTACAAACAATGTATGAAGCACAGCTCACACAAAAGTCATTTTCAGCCCAATTAGCTTTTTGTTGGTCAACATGGCAAATCTGCATGACAAACTTGAATCCGTTGTGAAATCAGGGTGTGTGAATTTGTGAAATGACTGGATTTTGAAAATTCAAAGAACAGTAGCAAAAACGGATTTAAGGCTTAATTAGGATGGTCAGACCCTACTATATTTGCTTATTCTCTTCAACACAGCTCATGTTTCATGCAAAAAGTCTCTTGCACCTGTAGAATCTAAGATTTTACAATAAGAGTTTATTTGATTGACAGCTAAAGAGAGTCTACCCATGCTTATGCTCATAATCGCTATGCTAATGACAGGGTGTTATTCATAAGGAGGTGAAAGCGTAGGCTAGAGTCTCTCTCTGAGAGAGGCCGACACAGGTTAAGAACAAAAACTTCAGACGCCATTATAACGCTCCTGTTAAGAGATCTATTCAATGCGTGTCTGCCTTCATTTGTAGAACCACAGAATGTAGACAGTATGTTAATTCACAGTCTTTGATTTCAGTTGAATATCAGCATTAAAGACCCTCAGTATGTGTCCAGTCAATTAGAGTTTACCTGACTGAACTATACTGGACTAAGCTTTACTTTAGATCATTGTGTATTACAGAAAAACGCAAAATAGTCTCGACAAACGACCCATGACCTTTACTCGCTCTTCACATGATGAGCAATCAAACACAGGCAAATTTTTCAGAGAAATGTGCTGGATTTCTGGTGAGCGCTGCACTTCGATTGAACGACTCCCCGTGTCATGCTAAACGAGAGGGTTTTTGATAATTATGGTAATTACCTTTTAAGTAGCCGAGCTTGAGACCATTAAAACGTTCTTACATAAATATGAAACGGCGGTGCAACGTGTGCTGCGTTTTTTTTGTGCTGCGGAGCTGACAGCTCCTGCGGTCCTGCATGCCCACTCAAACCTTTTTGCTCAACAACCCCCTGCCCTTTATTCACACATACACATGCAGACAGTTGCACAGAAATCTGTCCCTTCATCCCATCTTCCTCTCTCCTCTATTCATCTCTGGTCCCTTCTGCACATGACAGACCGCAGCTGGCTTTGAGTTCTGTCCCCATTACTCCCTGTCTTTTCTTTCTTTTTGCTTCGCATACACATACTCGCATACATACACACACTGCAATTATCAAAGGCAATGAGACAGTTAGGTTGATGGATTGTTTATTATAAAGTTGCTGGCATAGAAAGACCCGAGTATGGGAGTATTTGCATAAGTGTATATGAGTTTCATCTTTGTGTTTCATCTTTCTGGTCGTTGTTGGGGAACGTTAATTGCATGGTAAACAAAAGATTATTTTTTCCGTTTGGTCCTGTCATAGCAAAGCAAATCGCATCAGAAATCTTTACTTTTAGGTTTACTTTTATCTCATTCATGTAGTAAATGAAAATGTTAACGCAATAAATTAAAAAAATATATGTTGTATATTTGTTATTTTTAATGGGATTCTGTGTTATTACTTTTGCATTACCGTTAGCTGGCTGTCCGCTGTTCTTTCATTTTTGCATTATCATTTGCTGGTAGATTTTTTTTTTTTTTTTTTTTTTAATGCTATGGAAGCCAGTTTTCGCAACTGAATAAAAAATAAAAAAGGTTATTACGACTTTTTATATCAATTCCAACTTTTTTTTTCTCATAATTAAGAAAAACCTCTCAATTTCGAGTTATGAAGTCACAATTCAGACTTTTTTTCTCAGAATTGCATGATATAAGCTCAATTCTGACTTTTTCTCTCAGAATTGCTAGTTTATATCTTGCAATTCTGACTTTTCTCGCAAATGCATGTTTGTATCTCGCAATTCTGATTTTTCTCAGAATTGCGTGATCAAACTCTTAATTCTAATTTTTTTTCTCAGAATTGTGTGATATAAACTTAAAATTTCCAGTTATGAAGTCACAATTTGGACTTTTTCTCTCAGAATTGCTAGTCTATATCTTGCAATTCTGACTTTTTTCTCGCAAATGCATATTTATATCTCGCAATTCTAAATTTTTTCTCAGAACTGCAAGATATAAACACAATTTCCACTTCTAAAGTCACAATTCTAACTTTTTTTTTTTTTAGAACTGTGAGATATAAGATCACAATTCTGACTTATTTCTTAGAATTGCTAGTTTATGTCTTGCAATTCTGACGTTTTTCTCTCTATTGTGAGATATAAACTCACAATTGCAAGTTATAAAGTCCAATTTTGAGGGGAAAAAACATATGTTCTCAGAATTGCGAGTTTATATCTCAATTCTGACTTAATTCGCAATTTCGCGTTATAAAGTCAGAACTGCAAAAGTCAGAATTTTAAGCTTAAATCTCACAATTCTGACTTTATTTCTCAGAATTGCGAGATTGTCTTGCAATTATGACTTTATAACTTGCAATTGCGTGTTTGTATCATACAATTCTGAGAAGAAAAAAAAAAAGGTAAATATAAAAAAGAATTGTGAGATAAATGTTGAAATTACCTTTTTCAGTTCTTTATTCAGTGGCAGACATGGGCTTCCATACCATGCACATCTAATTTTTGAGTTGATTCAGCTTTTAAATATTTGAATTGTTCTATTATTTTTAATTATTGAATGTTTTAATATATAATACAATATAATATAATATAATATA
>JAHKKF010532994.1:3718-21781 GCA_019740295.1 Labeo calbasu
TTTTTTTGCACCCTCAGATTCCAAATTTTCAAATAGTTGTTCAAAAAATTTACCCTTATGACTGGTTTTGTGGTCAAGGGGTCACATATGAGTTCATAATCCATAATAACACTTCCTTTAATGACAAAGTCCATCCCTTGTTGTCCTCTCAAATCACAATCACCCTCGTTTGTTTAGAACTAACAACTTTTTCACTGAAGAAAGCATTAATATGGATTACATGTAGATCATTGTGATGTTTTTATCAGCTGTTAGGACTCTCGTTCTGACGGCACCCATTCACTGCAGAGGATCCGTTGGTGAGCAAGTGATGTAATGCTACATTTATACAAATCTGTTCTGAGGAACAAACAAACTCATCTACATCTTGGAAGGTCTGAAGGTGAGTACATTTTTCTGTAAACTACTTTATATTCTCTAACAGTCGAATATTCTGCATTGCATTTAATCTAAATAGTAAGTTCTGTCTGATAAAAAAATCAGTTATTGCTAGCCACAGTGTTGAAGAGATCAACTTCCTGTGGCAGGGTTCTTATTCTGGTGACTTGTCCATTTCCAGTTCTTCATGCATGTGGCTGGGCTCTAGATATGACGTATGGCCCACATGGAGGCGGATGCTCTGTTTATTTCTGTCCCACAAACGCAGTGCAGCATATAGTAGATCTGACTGCTGACAGCTTTTTTTCATTACATCTTTGCTTTTTTTTCTCAGCAGGGAAAGACTTTCTGCCTGAGATTAATGCTTAGTTTGGAATGATTGTGTTTAATTTCGTTGGGAGATTTGGCGTTTTAATCCAGGTCTTGGCAAAACTGAAGATTCTTTAGATTAAAGAGGAATAAATTTGTTGTAGGTGATTTGGAACCAGTTTAATTTTAGCTCTTCAGAAAGCTCTTCAATTCTAGCTGAACACAGTCTGTACGAAGATATTTCTGCTTGTTTAAGACTTGATTTAGTTTACAACAAACATAGAGTATGGATTATGTAAACTACTGTTCAAAAGTTTTTTTTGTTTTTTGTTAAGCAATTCAAACTGTCATTCATTCATCAGTTCTATAAATTTAATTACTTTTGAAAATATATTAAAGTATAACTGTTTTGTGGTGTTTTTAATCAAATAAAATGGCTTGGTGAGCAAAAAAAAATCTTGTAAAAACATGAAAAAAAAAAAAAAATCTTACCAAGTTACAATGGTAGTGTTACTTAAGAAGAACTTAAATAAATGTCATTGCCATTAACAGAAACTCTTAAATGAAATTCACCAAAAGAAGTCACCGTTATTTTTTAACTTAATTACTCTTCCAGAAAATGTATGGTTATTGAGTCAAAATAAATACAGTTCTAGTATAATTTTAGGAGAGCTGTATTAAATATAGTTAATGTTGCCTTAGTCATTCAACTGCATCACTTGTGATTAAATTTATATGATAATTTGGAAATTTTATATCTAACATATATGCTGGACACTTTTTTTTCAAACCCTATAGTATATTTGCATATAGAATGGATGTGTGCAAATATTGCTGATTTTGGCCTCCTAGTGTGCTCCTCTAACCAGATACACCAAGCCAAAAATAACCAGTACCTTCCTTTACAAGAAACCAACCCTGCTCAACGCTCTGGTCTCTGCAGATACACGGAACTTTCCATCAAAGAGACTCGTTAAAGATGGAGTGAACTCATGAAAGTTTAACGAGTCAGGAAAAAATCCTCTGAACCATCGCACTAAACCAGCCTTCGAAAATAAGTCATATCAAATAGCTGTGAAAAAAGTACATTAAAAAGTAATGCCATGACAAGAAATAAATGGGTTATAAATAAACAGTAAAAGATGACTAAATCATATAATATGATACAGTATAATATAATATAATATAATATGATACGCTATTTTGTAACATTAAGAAATTTTATTACATTATTGATTGGTATTTTTGTAGTACTTTTCCTTTTCATTATATCAACTGGATCCAGTAAAATAAACTAAACTAAAATAAATAATAAATAGCCCAGAAATAACCTCTCTCAGAGTATATCAGCCAGCTGAAAACATACATATGCAAACATTAGGGTCAGTTGGGGGTTAGGATTTTCCTTTCGCAAAATAATCTCCTCAAAACACGATTATGAAAGATAATGGTAAGGATTGTTTTAAAAATGTATTGTTGTAATCCCAGCTGCATTTCCAGCATTTTACAATGAGCTGGAACAGACTTTTCACAGTTCACAGAGCTACAAATCTGTCTTTAAACAAAACAATCTAAAAAAAAAAATAATAATAATAAACTTAATTTATTTAACGAGTAACATTTCTCATTTTTGTTTAGTTTAACTAGAAGTACTAAAATAACTCAAAATGAAACTAACAACTAAAATTGAATAATAATGATATAAAATAAATAAAAAATAAAATAAAAAGGGCCAACAGTATTCATAATATAAAATGGCAGGTTTATTAGACAATTAATTACATAAAAATGACATAAACACAAAACAAAATAAAATAAAAAAATACATATATATATATATATATATATATATATATATATATATATATATACATACAAAAATACAATCTATTTCAGTATATTAACAAAAAGTATAATAGTATATCGATACTAAAGAGACACTGCTGTGATCTCTGATTTTTGCTCAGTGACACGCTATTCAACAAACCCCTAAAGAATATTATGAGGCTTCAAATGGCGATTCCAGGAAATGCACCCTGGAGGAAGGACTTGAGGAGATCTGGGTACGTGAGATTGCCTTGCTGATTACTGTCTGTAAAGAACAGCAAGATTTTGGCCATGACTCTGGACTTGTGGACTTTGACTTGTTGACTGGTCACTGAAAGCAATGCGATACGCAGAGATTGTGATCAAGCAGACAAGAGACGCAGCTGAAATTCTTTCTTGTTTCTTTCTGCTAAACTTAGTCTCTCCACATTAATCTTTCAAAACACTTGACTTATAGTCCCATGACCAATGAATCAAACTGATAATGAAAAAAAAAATGACGTAATTATGTAATTAAATAAAAAAATAATAATAATAAGTATATTTGCATGAGTTAAAACTAACTTTTACTGTTCATTAAATTGTACATATTCAATATTTTTGGTCAAAACTATTATATTATATTATATTATATTATTTTATATTATATTATATTATATATTATCCTCCTGGACATGGCTTTTGAGTATTGTGGTACAGTGGCGCTGGCTGTTTTCATTCATCACTGGGCCTGAGGTCTGTGTATTTCACTGCTCACCACCCACTGCCACTGAATGTAGGTCATGTTGATGAGGATTTCCCTTCACCGAGAGACGCTTCTGGAAAGCAGGTACTGATGTGCTTTTAATAGTGTTTCACAAAATCTCATCCCTCAAGAGGCCTTAATGCCCACCGTCACATGAACAAAACACTGATGTGAGGACTTTACTATGTGTTACTGTAATACAGTAACGAAAACCACCCTGTCTAAACAGGTTTTTTTCTGTTTGTTTGTTTGTTTGTTTTTGATTTTTGTAAATGTACAATTAAATTGTAGTATACTGTATGTTACTGTTTTTTTTTGTTGTTTGTTTTTTTTATAAAAACATGCATCCATTAATATTTCAAATGATAATATGCTACATTATTGTTATTTTAGTATTATTAAGATACTATTATAGTGTTTATTAATATTTTAAATCAGTGTTTATTTTTGGAGTTTATTTAATTTCTTTTTTGTTAAGTTTTAGTGGTTTTGTGTTTTTGTCATTTTGTAGTAGTTTTTGTTGTTTATTTAATTTGTATTTTTGTTTATTATTTTCATTTTCATTTGAGTTTAGTTTTATTTATTATACTCAAGTTGAGAAATGAAAAATGTTGCCTTGGAAAATAGCTGAAATTAAAAAAAGTTTTCATATTTTATTGAATTTCAGTGATGTTTATGTTTGTAATGTTTTTAGTTTTTATTGTAATAAACTATAATGACTGTAACTGTCATATTTTTGCACATTTAGTTCAGCAAAGATATTAAAAATATATATTATTTATATTTAGACATTTTTTGCTATATATTGATATTATTCTTCTTCTATTGTTATATTATAATACATTAATATGATGTGTCACACTAAATGTATATGGTTTGGTCAAACAAACTGCATTATCCTGTATATTTTATATGAGGAAATGGATGAGTGTTTGTTTAAACCATATGCATACATTTGAAAATAACAATATATATATTTTTTTAATTCAACTCCAACTTTTTTTGTTTGCTATACTGTAATATTTATATAATATTAAAACACACAGAGAGACTGTAATATATCAAATATTATTTTGATATTATTTATATTGATGCATTGCATTCTGGGATGCATTACCAGTGAAGCGTGCTCTGTTGTATACCTCATTTCAGTATTCCATGTGTACAGAAAATTTGTGAGTAAAACAAAGATTATTGGAGCACTGGAACATTTAATTCAATGTGATACTTAAATATTTGTGAAATTTACTAACAATCTCTGAGTGAAAATTGTTTTTACACCAGTTTTATTTCAGGGTACATACTGCATACTGTAAAAATAACTAGTATGCTATTCTAAGCATAGCCTCACGTGACAGTAAAAACATGGGAAACACAGAGTGAGTCAGTCTTTTTCTTTTCTTTTTTTTCATTCTTCACTTCTGCTTACCTGTTCTCATCTATTCTTAACCATCAGAGCACATCTGAGGACAGAGACGATCACGAGTCGTGGCTGCTTAACATTTTATAGCTCTCCACTTTGTTACTCTTTCTTCACATGACAGCCGCCCATGTGCTTTGCTCTTCTAATTGTACGTCTGTGTGTGTGTGTGTGTTTGTGTGTTATCGTCCATCAGTTTTGTAGCCCCAGGTGCACCATTCATCATTCTAAAGGTCATCAATCTTTCTCCTCTGCTCCATATTTTCTCCATCTGTCCTATCTTCCACACCTTCCTAATCAGTACCGTTCAATAACTTTCTATTGTCATTTTTCTGCCTTGCTAAAAAGAGCACGGAAGACACTTGTGAACCCAAACAAAAAGACCGTTCCTAAATTATAAAGCCAACTAGAATGCATTACGCATATCCAAATATACCTACTTTCCTATTACACAGTATGCAAAAAATTTGCAATGTGCATGAATTTGTGGTAATCACAAAACAGTAGGCAAAAGGATGACTTACCCTTGTGAAAAAGAAGTACACTTAAGCATACATTACATAATAAACAAGTAAACGCATTTATTCTGGAAATAATATATACGTGCGATCTGATTTTTGCATGTTATTAACAATTAAATGCATATAGCTGAACTTAAGAGTGTTTTTTGACCCACTTAAAGGTGAAGTCCACTTCCAGAACAACCATTCACAAATAATTTACTTGTCCCCCTTGTCATCCAAGATGTTCATGTTTTTCTGTCTTCAGTCGTAAAGAAATTATGGTTTTTGAGGAAAGCATTTTAGGATTTTTCTTCATATAATGAACTTCATTAGTGCCCCGATTTTGAACTTCCAAAATGTAGTTTAAATGCAGCTCTAAATGATCCCAGCGGAGGAAGAAGGGTCTTATCTAGCGAAACAATCATTTTTTTCGGAAAATAAAAATTTGTTTACTTTTTAAGCACAAAAGCTTGTGTAGCACAGGTTCTGGGATGCGTGTTCACATACTATTGAATCACGTTGAAAGGTCACGCGGACGTAGGCCGAACCACAGACCCAGTGTTTACAAAGCGAATGGGTAAAGACTAAGAAAGTGCAAGTAAGTCAACAAAAAGGTACAACGATGTCGGACAATTCTAAAGTTGTAGGAGAAAATAAGATGGAGTTTTTCTCCATTCTCTACCTTTTTGAGCCGGAGTACACAGACAATGAACTTAGACTGATTCGTAGTAGTGATGGGAAGTTTGGATCATTTTACCAACTCGGACCTTTGAGTCTCGTTCAGCAAAATGAACAAATCTGTTTTTGAGTCATTCCGTTCATTTTCGCAAAACATTTAAAGTGTTGCGTGTTACTTCCCTAACACATCTACTGCTTACACAAACGTTGATCACACTACAAACAAGACAAAACTATAATGCTGTAAGAAAGAGAAAAGATTAATTCATTGTTTACCTGGGTCTTTAGTCTATGATTAGCTCACCTCACCTCTTATCTGACAAGTTTTCGGGTTTGAGTTGTTCGTTCTTCACGTGACAGCCCCATAAGATGAACGAACGACTTGAAAAACCCGGAGACTCGAAACAGGTGAACTAATTCCAGTACAAAATCTAATAGGATGTTAATAGGTGACTGGACGAATCACTCCCTGAGACGACTCGTTCTTCCCGAGTCACATTAAAGAACGAACCATCACTAATTCGTAGCATCGTGAACGTGCATCCCAGAGCCTGTGCTACACAAGCTTTTGTGTTCAAAAAGTATACAAATTTGTATTTTTCAAAAAAAAAATGGCAGATCATTTCGCTAGATGAGACCCTTCTTCCTCGGCTGGGATCGTTTAGAGTCCTTTGAAGCTGCATTTAAACTACATTTTGGAAGTTCAAAATCGGGGCACCAATCAAGTCCATTATATGGAGAAAATTCCTTAAATGTTTTCCTCAAAAACCATAATTTCTTTACGACTGAAGAAAGAAAGACATGAACATCTTGGATGACAAGGGGGTGAGTACATTATCTGTAAATTGTTGTTCTGGTAGTGGACTTCTCCTTTAAGCAAGTCTGAAGTACATCTTTATATGTAATTTCATAATGATTTCTATTGTCTTTCGAAGTGTACTGCCAGTGAATGGGTGCCATCAGAATGAGAGTCTAAACAGTACGCTCAAGTAATCCACACAACTCCAGTCCATCAATTAATGTCTTGTGAAGCATTTATAAAAAACAAATACATTGTTAAGATTATTTTAACCTTAATTTTTTACTAAAATCATAGTCTATAATAACGCTTCTTCCAGGGTAAAAGTTGTCTCATTTGAATCAGGAAAGAAATATGTTTCGATCAAGCATTGTTTACAAGAGAAATGTGAAAAGAAATACGTGCGTAATTTTGATGTGAGAATTTGAAATTTTTCACTGGATTATAGACTTATTTTGGCCAAGTGTTATGGCTTAAAGTTAAAACACTTTCATGATGAATTTGTTTTATACAAACACACAGCTTGGCTTCACAAAATGTTAATTGATGGACTGAAGTGATATAGATTACTTGTGGATTATTGTGATGTTTTTTTCAGATGTTTGGTTGCTCATTCTGACGGCACCCATTCACTGCAGAGCATCCACTGGTGAGCAAGTGATGAAATTTCTCCAGATCTGTTCCCATGATGAAACAAACTCATCTACATCTTGGATGGCCTGATATTGAGCAAATGTTCCGCAAATGTTCATTTTTGGTTGCACTGTACCTTTAAGTGTCCAAAAACATTACATCCAGTTCACATTTCAGTATATTTTAAAGTATATTATTTCCATAATAATACTCTGAATGCTCTGTATTAGGAAACACAACACAACCTCATGATCAAAAGCACTTTGAATTTTGCACCTTCACTGCACGCACTTAAAATTCTATAAATAGTCAGTAGATTTATGTATGTTGTTGTTTATTGATTTAAATACAGAATGCAGGATGTCCCCTTTAGCTCCCTGGCTGACCAACATCAAGCAAATCTAACATTAGTGTTAACCTACTTCTGAATAATTAAACTACTGGAGTTGAGTTAAACTCATGTGAATTATTCACTTGGGTGACTTAGAGGTAACATGGTGTTTCCTGACCTATATCTTCTCGAAAGATGCCAAAAAGACACAGGATCTCACGATAAGCCCTATTTTGACTTGCGTATGGTCTCTGAAGGGAATTTAAGTTGAATATCTGCTCTGCCTCGGTCTTTGTAAGCACAGGTTATGTTTCGCCAGCCAGATTGAATTCTGCTGTGATAGGACTCTGCAGTCATCAAGTTGTCAAGTGTTTTGATGTTATCGGAATGGAACGGAATAAGTAAATAAGGTGTCCGACAGTTTGTCAATTTAAAGGATGGTCAGGAACTAACCGAGCCTAGTCTGATGAATAGACCCGATTACACTCTAAATATTTCATCGATTATTTCAAATTAGTTTTAGAGAGGATTTGAAAGCACTGTGATACTGAGTTCATGGACACTTCTAGAGCCTGACGAGCCTGCGATGATGAAGTTGTTTGTTTATCTTGAGCATAAAAAGAAGGAAATAACCACATTTTTCATATTTCAACTACCTTGGTGAAAAAAACAGCATATGTTGGTAGGTATGTTTTGATGCTGGTTTATGCAGGTCGTGTTGCTGGTCAAGGACCAGCATAAACCAGCAAAGGACCAGCTTAAACCAGCTAAGGATCAGCATAAACCAGCGACAAAACATACCTACCAGCATATGCTGTTTTTTTCACCAGGGTAAAAAACACAGAAGTAAGCCTTTTGAAGAGACTTCCGGTTCACTATAGGGAGACAAGGAGAATAACAACGTGCAGTAAACGGTAAAACTGTTTGCACTACAAATCAGTGTTTATAATTAACATAACACATTAAAATAATATGGTAAGACACACCAATTTGCAATATCAAGCAGCAAAACAAGCTATTTTGTACAGATAAAAATAACTGGATCGGATGAAACCGGAAGCTGAATCCAAACAATTTACATGCCAACTCTTAGAAAATGCGATAACATGAATACAATACACTGTTTAAATGAAACCTTAAGTACTACCGTGTGGCAGGTTGTCTAACATATCCCACATCGTTTCTGCAATGCAAATTAGTTTCTTTTCACTCAGAAGATAATAACTGAAAAACTGAACTCTCTCAATAATCCAATACAGGTAAACAAAGATGCTTTTTATGTCTTTCAGGCAACAGAGGAAACCAGTTGAGGCTTTTCTGTTAGGAATGTGAAGAAAATAAAATATGATTGAATAGCGCCATCATGTGGAGAGTCTACAATTGCGTCATGTGGTCCATGTAGTGTTTTCTCATGTGTACTAAAGAAAATTGTATTTTGCCGTTCTACCTCTACATCCATATCCAGTTGCAATTCTATATTTCAACTGCTGCTACAATGTTATAGGCTAAGAAAGTTTGATATTCATGCGGTTAATGAATATTCATGAAGTGGGTGGACCACGAAGTCACGTGATTCTGCCGTACTCGTGAACTGCAGTGCCAGTGCAGAGTTTTTATCCCCCCCGTTACTTCTACTTTTATAATGTGACTTTCCACTTAGAATATCGTTTTTCGATCTCTACATCCAAAGGTGGTCTACATCCTTAAAGGTGAGGTTTAATTAAACTTTTCTTAACTAATACTTTAGCGATACGTGTAATGAATAGGACACGAAATGTGCCTCAGAGTGTTTGTTTATGTACAGTAATGGTAGATTCCGAAGGCAAGGCTGTGTCTCAAAACTTGCTTGCTTTTAAAATCTTTTTTTTTTAAATTATAACCGTGAATTACAATATCCAGAATACCTACTGAAGCAGGCAGCTGACTGGGTTTGGACACGCAGCCGTGACCTTAGGTACCCAACTTCCGTTTTAACAGTTAAGTGTATACTTTCAGTTTAACTATTAAATTTAGGTTTGCTCAGAACATGAATCTATATCATTTTATCGCTAAATATTACTCTGTGGACTTTATTAAGCCAAAATACCCTGTTATTTGCTACATACAACGGTGTTATTAACCAACTCTTCTAATTTGGTGTGACTAAATGTGTTAAAATAATCAACTAACTAAATGTTTATTTTATTTAAACTATGGCAATTTAGTTAGTTATAAGTTATAACGTATATAGAGTGTTTTATTTCTGTTAACCCTCTACAGTACGCAATATAAAATATCAATAAGGAAAAAATTATTTGATGTTTTTCCTGCTTAAAATTGGACACTATAACCATATCAATAAACATTATTATTATTATTATTATTATTATTATTATTATTATTATTTAAAACCACAAGGGTCGAAATAAAACATTTGATATTTTCATATAGAAAAAATAAATACATTTTTATTTAAAACATCAATTTCTTTAATTAAACATTTGAACAAACAGATGTATCATATTTTTGATGTATTGCACATCTTATAAAAAGATTCATACCCTCGTTGCTTTCAGTCAACACTGTACCACGGTGGGTCTACCATATCTGTTATCATACCAAAACATTATAATTAGAGTTGTTGTAATAAGTAAAAAAAAAAAAAATTAAATTGTCATAACCTCATGTTACTATGCAACTTATCCTTACAAGCATGCACATGCATGTAAAATCTTCTTCCTCACTAATGACTCCTCACTGCTTGTAAAAGTTGAGGAAGCACTTCCTATCAACAGAATATGTGCAGATATTGTATATGAATTACAATTCTTATAAATGCATTACAATATCATGCGAAAATGCAAATACATTTAGATAATTCTAACTTTTTTCCTTACAAATATCATATAGATGTATTCTATCCTATAAGCCCGGTTCGGCCATATGTGATTCCATTACGGTACAATGTTGCCTTGAGGCAACCTACAGTTTTTTGTAATTTCCTATCATATATTTGATATTTTAAAGTTTTTGAAAATACTTCTTTACTAACCAGTGAAGGTTAATGCAAAACTGATGAAAAATGCTTTGGAGAAAATATGGAGTCATGTGACACGTGCACATGTCCTGAAAGTGGAAACAAAATGAACCGCTATGGGTCATGTGACCACTTTTTTGTAATTTCATTTATTAGTATTTGACTTCTTTACTGAGATAGCTTTGATCAATTAAATGGGTTACTCATTTTATTTAAAAAAGACAAACAAACATAGGCTGTGTTGCCTGGAGGAAACATTTGGAAATCAAAATAAAAATAACGAACTACACTACTTAGTTACTTTTTATGGAAAGTAATGTGTCACGCTACTTTTGTGGTACTTTCGTGTTACTTTTTAAATCAGGGCAGGGCTTCCTTGTTTGTTTTTTCATATTAAAAAATCTAATTTTAGCAAATGTAAAAGTATTTAACATTTAATTATTGCATGTTTGCGTCATTCTGAGTTTGCATTTCACTAATTTATTTTGAGAATACGGAATTTTTTTTTTTTTGTAAGTGATGAATTAATGCATGTTCACATTTAGTCTAGAACTATAGTAACATCACATTTATAGAGCGCACACAACGCCTCTGTACTTCCGATTTTTCTCAACATGGGGACAGGAGGGGTCAGTCAATAAATGGGAAGTAACTGGCATTACTTCTTTGAAAAGTAACTCAGATATTTTCTTGTAAATTGAAAAGTAATGTGTTACTTTACTAGTTACTTAAAAAAAGTAATCTAATTACGTAACCAACACTGCAAATATGTGACCATACAGATTTTGTTTAATTGTGTGTATAAAAACCATGTTTTGTGATTCTAACGGTGTTGCTCATCTTGTTTTATTTCACAGACATTGTGGATGCAGAGTACAAACATGTCCAAGCTTGCTTTTCGTAACTCTCAGCTGCTGCTGTCGGATCAGAAGTGTGCTAAATGTCTGTTAGAGACGTACGTCAAGCGGAGCCTCAGCTTGAATGAAGGAAGCAGGAATCATCAGGTGAAACAACTCAAATGGCTTAAACGAGGAAAGCAGTCCAGACGGGCGTCCAGCGACACCTCCACCCACCGCCTGTCCATCGAGAGGCTTCTGAAGACCAACGAGTGCCCTACATGCACAACATCAGAATTTGTTACGAGGGCTGAGACCCGGAAAGCACCAGGCAGAACCAAATCATTCTTCAGGGGCTTTCTCCACCTCTTCTCTAAGAAGAAGACCGACCCCAAAGTGAAAGAAGAACGAGATACAGAAACAGAGTCTAGACAAGAACAGGGGCTTCACTCTTCTTATAAAGGTTCACGTCGTCATGGTGAGACTTTGAGGAAAAAACACACCCTGAGAAGAATCTTCTTTACCATCGAAAATGATGAGAAAAGAGAGTCATTACAAAATGACTCCTCTGTTGTACTTGATGGAGTAGACGGGCTTTCAGATGGTAAGTCTTGAAGTCGATGGGTCAGACAGTTTTAACAGCCATGTGAATAAAAACAAGTGAACATGTCTGGCAAATTCATAGTTCGGCCACTAATGACAGTCAGCATGAAGAATTAGCCACTTAAAAGGATAGTACACCCAAAAATAAAAAAATGTACTCACTCTCAAGCCATTCTGGGTGTATACAGCTTTCTTCTGTCAAACGAATACAATTCTTGATTTTGAAGTCCAGTAAAGTGCATCCATCATAAAAGTGCTCCACACAGCTCTGGGGGGTTAATAAAGAACTTTTGAAGCAAATTTAAAAATGCGTTTTTGTGAGAAAATATCCATATTTAAAACTTTCTAAACCGCAATCTCTAGCTTCCGCTAACTGTCGTACATGCATTCACAAAATAGTGGCAATCCAGCAGATAAAGTAGGATGTAGGCGTAGCGTAAGCTCCAAGAGAAGTGATAAATGCAGAAGCACAGAGGATAGTGCAAAACAAAACACCGAATTAGAAGTATAAAAAAGATGATTGGTAAAGAAAAATGATGGAGTATTTTGATATAAGACTGGATTTCCTTCGCTAAATAAAGGAAACTTTGCTTCCTTTGCTCCTGTAAACAATACTCAGTTCTTGCAAGATGATGCACAGTTAGCGAAAGCTAGAGATTACAGTTTATACAGTTTTAAATAAGGATATTTTTCTTACACAAACACATTGCACTTTATTGGTTTTCTATTGGACTTTTGAATATTAACACCCATTCACTGCAATTATAAAGCTTGGAAGAGCCAGGACATTTTTTAAAATAACTACAATTGTATTCATTTGAAAAAAGAAAGTCATATACACCTAGGATGGCTTTAGGGTGAGTAAATAATTTTCATTTTTGGGTGAACTACCCCGTTCTCAAAAAGTTAAATAATTATTATTTAATTATTAACTCTGAGACTAGGGAAGTCTACATCACAGCTATAATGATAATGAAACAAAAGAACGATATCTTTAGAATCGCTTTAGAACAATTTTTCTAGCTGATAAACCATAGAAGAATTGACAGCCAATCAGAAATTAGCTGTCTTTAAAGAGCTAGAGTATTTAAAGTGGCAGACAAGAAAAAGGCAGCGCACGCTTATAATAAATAGAATGTTACCATGCGTTGGTGCGAATTCTAATATAATTATCATAGTTATCTTCGTAGATATCATTTCTGGTGTGAACAAGCCATTATTCTAGCTTAAAGGAGAAGTCCACTTTCAGAACAAAAATTCACATATAATGTACTCACCCCCTTGTCATCCAAGATGTGCATGACATTTTTTCTTCAGCCGTAAAAAAATTATGTTTTTTGAGTTAAACATTTCAGGATTTTTCTCCATATAATGGACTGATGTGGTGCCCCGATTTTGAACTTCCAAAATGCAGTTTAAATGCGGCTTCAAATGATCCCAGCCAAGGAAGAAGGGTCTTATCTAGCGAAACGATCAGTTATTTTCATAAATATAATACAATTTATATGCTTTTTAATCTCAAACGCTCGTCTTGTGTTGCTCTCCCTGAACTCTGTGTATTCTGGCTCAAGACAGTTAGGGTATGTCGAAAAACTCCAGTCGTATTTTCTCCCTCAACTTTAAAAATCATTTAAAAATCATCCTACATCGCTGCAGAAGTACCAACCCAGTCTTTGCAAAGTGAACATGCAAAGAAGATCTAACACCATCAACAAAAAAGGTAAAACAGTGATATAAGATGATTTTAAAGTTGAGGGAGTGAGATGGGAGTTTTTCAACAAACCCTAACTGTCATGAACTGAAACAAAAACAGTTTAGGCAGAGTAAGACAAGACAAGCGTTTGACAAAAGTATTATAATAACTGATCGTTTCGCTAGATAAGACCCTTCTTCCTCGACTGGGATCGTTTACAACTGCATTTGGGATGATTTGAAGCCGCATTTAAACTGCATTTTAGAAGTGGATTTATCCTTTAAAGGGACAGTTCACCAAAAAATAAAAATTCCTTCATTATTAATAACTTCAGAACACAAATTAAGATATTTTTGATGAAATCCAAGAGCTTTCTGACCCTGCATAGACAATAAAGCAACTACGTTCAAAGCCCAGAAAGGTAGTAAGGACATTGTTAGTGGTTCAACCGTAATTTATAAACCTATGAATAATACTTTTTGTGTGCAAAGAAAACAAAAATAACAACTTAACTGAATGTAGTAGTTTGTTGCTGTCTATGCAAGGTCAGAAAGCACTCTGATTTCATCAAAAATATCTTAATTTGTGTTCTGAAGATGAGCGAAGGTCTTGCGTGTTTCGAACGACATGACGGTGAGTAATTAATGACAGAATTTTTGGGTGAACTATCCCTTTAATTTAATTGAAGTGATATTTAGAGGCTGTGTTTGGTACAGAAATTTATGTCAATAAACATTTTAGCTTAAATAGCATCGATTTTTTCATGTGAATGTGGGAGACCTTGAAATATAAGCTCATACGAATTTCAGTTCCAGAGTTCAGTTCTGGAAAAACAGATCTGTTAGTAGATCTGTAGAAGTGCCATAATGTTTAAAAATCACTTTTCTTCTCTCTGTACTTTTATATTTGGTGTAGTCTGATAAACATGATAGTGATTACAAAATCTGAACTTGTAGATATTTGACTTCCTTTCTTCTTTGTGACAAGTGGGTGTGAGAAATGGAAGTGCTGTGCTTTGTTTACTGGGGTATTTCTGCTTTTCTGTAACCTCCACCTAATTCCAGGGAGTGAATTTGCATTTTCATTCTGCCCAACTGCTATTTTCACACATTGGTCTCAATAGACAAATCACAAGAGGAAATTAGCAATGTTGTGCCTTTTATGTTGGTGTGAACAGGCCTGTAAACTGAAACGTTCAAGGATTAGTTCACTTCCAGAATAACAATTTCCTCATAATTTACTCACCCCAATGTCATTTAAGATGTTCATGTCTTTCTTTCTTCAATCGAAAATTAAATTGAGGTTTTTGAGGAAAACATTCCAGGATTTTTCTCTGTAAAGTGGACTTTAATGGGGATCAACTGGTTGAAGGTCTAAATTGCTGGAATGTTTCCCTCAAAATTTCTTTTCGACTGAAGAAAGAAAGACATAAACATCTTGAATGACATGAGGGTGAGTGCAGTAAATTATCAGAATATTGTTTCATTCTGGAAGTGAACTTCTCCTTTAAAGTATCGTTGGTCCAAACAGCAGTGTATGTGAATTATTTCTTGTCTCCTTTCCTCTATTTGTAGGCAGCGTGGACTCCAATAACACATACTTTGAGAAAGTGTCAGAAGAATTGGAGTTAATTGTAAAGGAGATTCAGTTCAGTCCAAATGAAGATTCTGTACCGCTGTCCTCTGCTGCTTCTGTGGGAGACTGCAGCTTTTCAGGTGACCGTCTCTATGAAACATGACTTTTTCAAGCACAACATATGGTGGATCTTGCTTTATTTATTTACTTTTCAAAGCTTATTTCAATTTAAGCTTCATATTGCAAATTGCAAATGAACACGCGTGTGTCTCCTCAGGTGATGACACTACAGAGAGGATTATCAGCCTGCTGAAGCAACACGGAGATATTATTGATAAAAAGGTGTGCATTTCAACCTCAATTCATTTAATTTAAAGAATTATAACTGAAGTTTAATTTTTATTCATCTGACATAACATTCAGTTCATTTGACTCTGTTATTCACTGTATGTGGAATTCATTTTAGGGAAATAACTATTAAATTATCAATTTTATTACATTTATTGTAAGTGGTTAGTCACAGCATTCTGCAGTCAGATATTTTTATATAATTTTATTAATGTTTTATATTTAATATTTAGATTTCTATTTTGTGTAATGATGAATAATTAACCAAGCAGCCATCTAATTTTCTTATATTGCTATTTTAGGTTCATGTGCCTTCAAAAGTCTCACAGGTTTATTTGTAGCAATAGCCAACAATACATTGTATGGGTCAAAATTAGAATTTTTTTCTTTCATGCAAAAATCATTAGGATGTTAAGTAAAGATAATTTTCCATGAAGATATTTTGTAAATGTCCTACCGTAAATATGTCAAAACGTAATTTTTGGTTAGTAATATGCCTTGCTACAATTTTAAAGGCGATTTTATCAATATTTTGATTGTTTTTCACCCTCAGATTCTAGATTTTCAAATAGCTGTATCTCGGATAAAATTGTCTTAGCCTGACAAACCATCAAGCTTATTTATTCAGCTTTCAGAAGATGTATAAAATTGTCATGTAATCCTGCTTATTAGAAAACAGCAATAAATGTTGCTAGATCCCCTCATACCATTTCTGTGTAATTCTCTTCTAGATAAGCAGGAACAAGAGTGTCCAAGACTTCCTCCAGAAATTATCTTATAGCTCCTTCCAGCAGCTTGCTGATCGCTACATAGCCCAGATCCCCAGTCCTCTTCCCCAGACCACAGACGCCCCCCCTGAGCTGGTCAGACTGGCTTTCACCCTGGATTTAACTGCCAAAGTGGCTGGATTGTGCAGCCAGACGGTCGGTCGAATCATGGGGTTTGGTTATCAGTACCTCCAGGATTCCTTCACGCAAATGTGTGCGGCCCACAGACAGGTAAAAACAGATCAGGCCACAAAAAAAGGGCAAAAGTGTGTAACTGGTTGATATTTCAAGAAAGCACATTTTTCTTTCTAAGCTCTTTTAAAAAGCCAAGATGTTTTTGTTTTTTTTCTCCATGAAAGGCCAATAAATAATTTCATAAAGTCATTCCGTATCAAATTAACTAAAGCTCCCTGGCTCAAATTTTTTATTTTTATCTATAGAAAGACAAACAAAAATAGTAATAAAAGCCAAAATATTAAAATGTCTCAAATGTATAATTACTAATCGACTTTTTTGTAACGGAGGGTTAAAATGCCATGAGATATAGAGCCAATTTACAGCATGTAAAAATGACTTCAGAAAGATTGGAGCATCTTTATTTTATTTTTACACAGAGATTAGTAGGTCTATTAGTAAAATCTTTTTTCATTATATGTTAACGGTGACAGTTCAAAAATGGCAAAAGCACTGCACACAGCACTTCTGTGTTTTTTGCATGCATGTTACTCAGCAAGTATTAAAGATATCTTATTATTCTTTTAGATTCTGGTTCTTAACAAGCTTTCCTTTTAAAATCTTCATTTTATAGGCATTCAGTGGTTGAGTCCCAAAGATATGGCGATATGGCTCCATTAATAAATAGGTCAATTGTACACATTTTCAGTGGTCAAAAACCAAATGTGGGTCATTTTGCATATAGCTGACTGTTTTTTGTTTTAAAGAGAAATATTTGAAGAACAAATAACGCTGAAACTAGAAATTGCATAGAACACAATTTAATAGAACATGGCTGTCTGAGTGCCATAAATTAAGCGTACAGCGTTAGTTCTGGCAGGTCACGTGACTCAAACTCTCAGCTGATCATATCTACCTATACGACACCTATCGCTGCATTCCTATATAAGCACTGTTAGGTATTGTTCAGCAGCTTTTTTTGCTTGCTCAAGAGCAAAACATCCTTCTCCATCCCCAACTCCTCCTTTCGCCACAGTCAGGACTTGGCTTCTGATATTCCTCATTAAATCAGACTCCTTTTATCTGAATTATGTGTTACACTAAAATGTCATACAATAAGTACATTAATGATATCTGCTTTGTTCTGTTCTGTTTACCCTGGGGGGTTATTATTGCTGCTCTCCCTGCTCATTCATGACATGCTGCATGGATGGGCAGGGAGTTTCTGCCCAGAACAGAACCATGCCGCCAAACCAAACTGTATGCTAAGTGCCTATCATTCTGACGATAGTGGTCCTGACCTGTCCTTTTCCAAAGTTTGCATGCTTGTAGGTCTAAGTATGTACAAATCTACCCTATAATGATAAAATCCATGCAGTGGTTTTTAATTAATCTGTAAAAATAATATCCCCTTTTTCAAATCGAGCC
>JAHKKF010532995.1:0-10439 GCA_019740295.1 Labeo calbasu
GGAATGCGCCTCCCGATCTACATATATCCGTCTATGTCGCGCGAATCATTCATGATCCAGCTTCACTTACAGCAGAAGTGTGTATAAGCGTTTTTTATGAATCTTTGCGATCGCCTTTCCTTACAACGTGGTAGTTGGGAAGTTTAGCGGCTAAACGCGGCTAAAGTAAACAAGATCGTCATTGCACAGAGAGAAGAGAGGGGCGGGGTGAGCAGAGCTCATTTGCATTTAAAGGAACAACCCCTTAGAATGAGATGATTTTTGCTGAGCTCATTTTGACAAGGGTGTTGTTTTACAAAACCATTGAGAATTTTTAATCAAAGTATATTAGAGACTTTTCATTAAGACCCTAAAGAATCATATCAACTTGTGGAAAATGGGCATCCGATGACCCCCTTAAGCTAACGTTAGCTAGCTAGCGATGATATCTCTTCAATGACATGGTAATGGTATTCTTGATAATCATTAATTGGCCTTCATAGTCATGAACACATTATTTGAATCTTATCTTTTAAAGCCTTATTTTTCAACTCTACAACTGTGCAGTAAAATTTACTGTAAAGATTCACCATCATTCATTAAGAGGACATGGGAAAAAAAAAGTTTTTTCACAGAAAACAAAGATTTCAAAGGTGAAAATGACATGAAATTACCTCTAAAACCAGGAGATGGCAGCAGAGGATCACTCATTGACTGCAGCCACCATTTCAACTCCCTAGTGTTTAGTATTACCAATACATCATTGTTCTGTAGAACTTTCCTAGTTTGTTTCATTTTTTGTATGAGTTTGTTGGGCAAACTGAAAGGTTATACAGAGTTACTTCAATACACCAAACACATTGTACATACACCTTGAAATGGAAGAAAGTTCACTGAAGAGAACAAATTATAATGATAGAAAACTACTGTAAAAAATGAACTGTGAATAATAAATAGTTATGTCATAAGTCCCCATGCAAAAACAGATTATTTAAGTGCATTATCAGTCAGGCTAACAAAAATCACAATAAATCTTATTCTTTCAGACAAGTCTTTATGTAGTGGAATACAGTAATGTACAATTTAGTAAATTTTAATTTATGTAACTACAGGAGACCATTTTTTCCCCCCACAAACCCTGAACACGTATGTGATTCGCATAGACGGCCACCCATAGTCATGTGCCATAAGATTTGTATACTTATCTCTGCTACTTTGTTATTCTTGTGTTTGAAGGTGTTCTAGCTGGGCATGACAACAGGGTCAGCTGTTTGGGGGTAACCAGTGATGGCATGGCTGTAGCCACCGGTTCTTGGGACAGCTTCCTTAGGATATGGAACTGACCTCACTTGGTTGGACTTCGGGAGCCACTCTTTCTGATCACACAAACACACTGTAGTGCACCTCTGCCACACAGGACCCTTCCCTCTCCATGTCCTCCTTATAGATGACCTGGTTTTCTTCATGTTCTCTCTTTCTTAGACCGCATTATCCCACCATCCTGCAGTCAGTAAAAGAGGTGAGGACAAGCAGTGCAGAGCCTCCACTGGCTCTGTCTTTCAGGCTTCACATCTGACTTGAGGTGGGGGACAGACTGTGTTGTGTACAGTATATCTGCCATTCTTTGTGCTTGTACGTATAACATATGCACTTCTGACAGTGTTTGGATGTTCTGGTGTGTGGATACTTGTGATGGTTGTCTTGACTGTCCCCGTTTTCTTTTCATGCTTATTTTTTTTCCTTTGTCCCCAATCACAGTGCTATTTGCCAGACACAGTGGCCAATGAAATGAGGGATTAGGTTGTCACAGTATTGTAGGCCATCAGTGTTTGACCGTTGACCTTAATTTAGTCTGCATCAGGTAGCGTCAGTGTTGGGTCTATTCTGTCAAATGGTTCAGGCTCAGCTTGGTAGTGTGTAGTTGTGAGAGAAACACTGATGCCACTGAGCTTGTGTTGGCCATCCTCTAAGCTTGACAGTACCGTTTGGCGTCTTTCAGTGCATTAGATTGCAGACTACACAGAGGAATTTAGCATCAGCCTGTCTGTCCATCTGTCTTTACTATGACTAGATATACTATCTGAGATTTGCTACTTTCCATATTGATTCGGCTGGATATGTGCGATACAAAGGGATGGTTCACCCACAAGTGTAATTTGTTATTCACTCACCCTCATGTTGTTTCAGACCTGTATGACTTTGTTTTTTCAGTTGAAATCAGAAGAGTAATTCTAAAGAAGACTGCTGTTTTTTGTTTTCCAATAAATCACAAAACATCAGTACTGATGCATTTATGCTTAATGGATACAAAACCCCCTTAAAACCTAAATGGAAGTATTCCAGATGACTTGTCCTTTACATTCTAAGTCTGAGGACGTACAAAAGAGTGAAAAACAGACTGAAATTTAAGTTGGTAATTTAAATTTAACCACTGCATCCAGATTGAGTGGGCAGAATGAACTTAATTAGAACAAACACTCATTAACACTCCAAGGAGACCTTTTGCATATGTCACAGTTATCAATGATTATGACCGTTTTTCACAAATGCTCTTGTATGTCTTCATAAGATAAGGATTGGTAAATGTATCATATGGGCCACTTTCATGGTGCTTTTACATGTGTGGAAGCCCAAAAAAATCATACGAGTTTGGAATAACTTTGGGGTGAGTAAGTGATGACATTTTAAGCGGAACTGCTTCTGGAAAGTTTAAGGATAATGTCTTCTGTTTTAATCCAAACACCAAGCATGGCCTTGATGCTCTGTGAGACTTTGCCATTGGTGAGCAGGCTGTAAGTACAACCTGATACCTAACAAGAGGCCTTGGTCACTGCCACTCAGACATTGTCTGCCTTTCTACACACACTATGAACACCTGCCCTTCTGAGATGAAGACTTAGCTAGGACTGTATGCTTTTGCACTAGAAAATAGTAATGTGAGACCGCACACACTGGTGTTTCTGCACGTATTTGAATTAATGTGCTTCAGCTCTGACAAAAAAAGCTGGAAAAACTGTCATGGACCACAAGCTACACTGTGCGTATTTAGTCACAAATGTGAGTATTGAAGGTTTCTGTAAAACAACAACAAAAAAGCAAGCCTTAAAATTAAGTCATATGTCACTTAAACCATCAATAATCACCTTAATTTTGTGCCAATCAGTATGAATAAACGTACAGACTGGCTTTGTGAGCATGTAAAAAATCTGTACAAAGGATATGCTTTTCATTGTGATTTAGTTTTAGGCATTTTTTTTTCCAGATAAGTTTCTGACATTATTAAGGATACTTGCAAAATTAATCATCCATTTACAATACCAGACTGCATTCAGTATTGTTTTGTGTTTCCATTATAGGTGTTTAATTTATGACATTACTGTTCATCGGGTAAACTTGTTTCAATAGTTCATTTGAATCATGCAGTTACTTCTGATATGAAAGGACATCCAACAAATGTGGAAGTTATGATCCTCCTGTTTTGAGTGTGTACAGCATTTAGGCAGTTAAGGTACATGAAGAAATTTGCATAGTACGATGAAGGCGAAAAGTGTTCTAACCTGAATAAATGTAGTAAAACCAACATAATTCATATGACATCCAAGTATCCTCAAAATATGGCGTTATAGTCCTTTAATTGACTTGAAAGAATGTTCCAGTCTCAATACAAGTTCAAAACCAGTCTTAATCGACAATGTAAAATACACACTTGAAATTAAAGTAAATGGTGTACAGCGTATGTGCACATGTAAATTTGGCGGTTATATTTGTATTGTTTGGGTTTTGTAATTTGTCATTACCAGCATTAATGCCATTTAATGTTTATTGTGTTGGTATATTTAATGGTGTGTGTATTAAGACGAATGACCTTAACTCGTATTGAATCAGGAACACTCATTTCAGGAACGTTCATTATGAAGTTTAACCTGAACTTCTCAGTTAGTCCATAAAGTACATGAACATGACCATAAGGAGCAAGCAACATAATATCCTATGGATATTTCAGCTAGCTTACTGAGCCTTATCCTATGGATAAGATCAAACACTGTGCTAGCAATACCACAATCCACTGACTCTGAAGAAAACAGTTTGCTACCTTAACAGTTTACAAAAACCTTAATGGTGTGAAAACTCATGCATGGCCTTTATTAAGTTACAACTTGAGAACTGAATCAGTGTGCTAGTAGTTACCAACTGTGAAAATTATTGTGAATCTGTAGTGTTAGAACTATCGTATTAAATGATGCAGCTTCTGCTGTTATCCAGATCTTTGCAATCACTTTTTTTTTTTTGTTTTTCCATTTGCAGCAGGCACTCGGCATGTAACTTATGACATGAGCCCTGAATATTTGTATTTTTTGAAAAAGGTGAACTGAACTAAACCTTATTTAGGTGGTTATGCTGACAAGCTTTTAAATCACTGTACTAAAAACAGCAGCAGTTCATGTCAAAAAATTGATCACAATACTACAACTCTTAAAATGAAAGTGAATCAGATGTATTGCAGTTTTAGCTGTAGCATGATCACAGATTCAGTTAGATTCAATATACCACCTTAAAGTGTTGTTAGTTAGCTTTGTTTTGCTAAAGTTCAGGCACTTTTGTTTTTAATTTATAAAAATACAGGACACTGAAAACCAAGTGCAATCTTTTAAGCATATTAACAACAGACTGTCACAACCCTCAAACAAACTGTGGTTTACCAAAAAGCAAGTGCGTGATTCGTAGTGGTTTTGATGTATTTTATATAGGGATAGATCTACTCCCGTATGGATATTCTGTTTGTGGTGCAAAAAACAAAATGCTCCTTACTGATATAATGGACAAAAATATCTGGATGGTCCTGCATTGTCCCTCACTGGTGTATATAATGGACAAAACAAGCAGACATAACTGCCTCTTTCTAATTCTAACACGCATTCCTCTTAATTCATTTAAATGCTTTATTGAAAACAGATTTGTATTATTTGCATTATGTTGGTTCAGAAAACAATGATCTCTTGCTGTGGGATTTTTTTTTTTTTTTAACAGAATTTATTTGTATTCGTACAGTGGCAGTCTCACATGTTACTATTTGTTGTCATAACCAATAAAGGCTTTTCATCAAGGAGATTGTCTACACATTATTAATTCGCTACAATTAGGTGTTTGCCAGTGAGAAATGTGGTTTTCTGAGGCTGTCTGAAATACTGAACTGAAAGGAATCTTTTAGATTCCATCGACAGTGGGTTGTTCCACCACTGAACACTGGAGGCCAGGGTTACTCATCCACAGTTTCTTCTTGCTGTAGTTAATGTTGAATCTGCAGATATTGTGCTGAAAAAGACTCCAGTTGTGACTCCAGATCAGTGGCTTTATGCCTGGGAACAAATATTATCAGTTCAGACCGCTTAAAACAGTGTCACCAATAACAATTGCAAAAAAAAAAAAATTAATGCTTTTTTTTTTTTTTTTTTTTTTTAAGATGAGTTTCCTGAACCCTCCCTTCAGTCTGGTCTACTACAAACTCATACTATTGGCTGAGCCAATGTCAGAGACAGTTTTTTTTTTTTTTTTTTTAATTTAATTTTTTTTCTTTTTTAAAGGTGTTTATTCACACAGTGACCAACATCTAAAATCTAGTTGGGAAAGTTTTTTGAATGATATTGATATGAATGAATGATACTGAATGAAGCCACATCCTTAAATCTTGTCAGATTACATAATTGTATGTTATTGTATGTTAATACAGGTCAATGATACTTGCACTATTACCAAATAAAAGTTTGACTTCTTAAAAAAAAACAAAACAAAAAAAATGATGTTTTGAGATGAAATCTAATACTTAAAGTTAAATACTTAATGCATTACATGTGAACAATTATATATGTAATTAATATTAACGTATGTAATTAAAATTAACTTTGAGCCAGGCCTCGGAGAAATTAATCTACAAATGTCTTACTTACAGTTGTCCTTGTTAAGCAATAGAATAGAAGCAAATATTGAACTATTTAAAACTACATCAGCTTTAAGTTAAAAAATGTAGAATAAAATGCAATTGCAAGTTGTAATGGAGAAAAACATAAAATGAACATGCAACGCTGTTATATGATGCTGCCCCACCTTTCCTGTGCTTACTTTTACAGAATTACCAATTGACAAGGATTTGCTTTCAATTAAAGGTAATTATCTCCAGTATGAGCTGTCAGTCTCTCTCACGCACATCATGACTGTTCTACCTGAGGGTTTTGGAGTGTCTCTGGACACTCTCCAGGCGCTGAATCCTGGCGCTGAGTGTGCGGATCTCCGTTTCAAGCTCCATCTCGCTCTTGTCAACCTGTTGGCACATGCGGGCAAAGACGGCCACCATCTCCCTGCAAGAACGCAGAGAGGCATATCCTTCACACATCGCCCACACACACTTACAGATCATATAAACTAATAACATCTCAATATGTTTGTATGCAGGTCAGTGAAGTGCAGTGTTGTCTTTTCAGCTGTCAGCTTGTGGATGAAATATTCACTCAACGTTGCTATGATTAAGTGCTGGGAAAGGCAGGTAATGTGTCATTATTTACCTTCTACTAAGTCCGTGTCCTTCAGTGTGCAAAGTTGACGGACAAATAGCTGGATAAAAGGGTCACTGCTGGATCATTCTGGTTTTAAGTGGGAATTCCAAAAGTAGATTTAGAACACTGCTTTAGTTCTAGGCTTGTGCTGTAATTCCATATATGGGGTTTGTAGCATGAAGGTATGGTCAAATGGACTATTGTTTGGCAAATTTTCACTGATTTCAATAGGAATCATCATGCTAATAGGAATTTCGTGTGAAGGCAAAAATTTCCCCACGCAGATTCTGCATAGGGTTCATGGGGAATTTAAAAAAGTGACTTCATTGTGTGCTTCATACATCCCTACACTATTGACCTAAACAATTAACTGTTTCGTTCACAAAATTTCATAGCATGCTGCTGATGTAACTGTACACACATTTATCACTGTTCTGAGAAATTGATTTAAAGGGGTCATCGGATGCAAAGTTCACTTTTACATGTTTGAGCATAAATGTGTGTTGGCAGTGTGTGTACACAAACACCCTATAAAAGGTGTTTTTTACACTACCATTGAGAAATTTTAACCAAAGCATGTTATAGACTTTTCATTAAGACCCTAAAGAATCGTATCAATTTGTGGAAAATGGGCCTTTAAGTGATTCCTAATAGGAATAGGAATCCACGTGATCGTGAATTTTGCATCAGGGCGAAACATTTCAAAAGCAAGCAGTGGTGTCAAAAGTAATTTTTTAAGCTTCAAAAGTCCCTATTCAGAGTGATTGCAAAGGAAAGAGTGGCCAGAACATTCTGTTAAACATCTATTTTGGAATGGCACTACGTAAAAAACAAACAAAAAAACTAGGGCTGGCAAATGATTAATTGCGATTAATCGCATACAAAATAAAAGTTTGAGTTTGAATGCATGTGTGTGTACTGTGTGTAATTATGTATATATAAATACAAACACATTCATTTACATATTTAAGAAATATTGACAAGTATATGTATTATATTTTTATAGAATTTATATTATATATAAATAAAAATATTTTGTACATAAAGAAGGTATTTGTCTTAAATATATACATTAATTTGTGTGTATTTATATATACATAAAAATTACACACAGTACACACACACATATATTAGGTAAACTCAAACTTTTATTTTGTATGCGATTAATCGTTTGCCATCCCTAACCTCCCCCCCCCCCCAAAAACACACACACACCCAATTTGTTGAGTCGACTTAAAATAATTTGTTACTCTGATGCCTTAAAAGTTCAGTCAACTCAAATAAGTTTAGTAAACCTGACATGTTAAGTTGTACTAAGTGACAACTTAGAATTTTGAGTTGACTTAAAAAAAAAAATTGGTTTGTTAAACTTAAAAGCTGGGAAAGTTATCCAGCTGCCTTAAAATTTTAAGCTGAATCAACTCAAATGTCTAAGTTGTCACTTAGTACTACTTAACATTTCAAGTTGACTAAACTTTTTTTTTTGAGTTGACTGAACTTAATTTTAAGGCAGCCGGGTAACAAATTACTTTAAATTGACTCAATAAATGGTTTAAATGTTTCATGTTTAGGGTCTGTCACTCACTGTTGCACCTGCTGTCCACAGTCGTTGCTGATGACGTGTGAAATGGCCTGCAGTTTTTGAGTGGCGTAGTCCACAAACTGCTGCTTAAGCGCCCTCTCTTTAGCGCTATTAGTCCAAGTCAGTCTTTCATACAGATAGAGCAAACTGTAGAGACTCACAGTAAGTACAATAACCCTCCATCCTACAGAACGCCACACCTGTCCAAAAATACAATTTACATGACTGTTTGTATTGAATGTATTAGAGATTAAAGTTGGCACCTGAAGCGCCTTCCTGGTATAAAACAATTTTAATCAGCTATTTCTTACCACTCCAGCAATGACCAGCATGCCCACTGATGCTCTGGAAGTGAGAGAGACCAACCCTGTTGCCATGGAGATAGCCAACTCTTCCTGGGCCTGGGTTCCCAAAGGAGCAGAGGAAGACCTGAGCTGTGGACAAAACATATTACATCACTTTAAACCAATTTATGTTTAATATGCTATTAGAGATCATTAAAAACAAGTGCAAACCAAAAAGAAAGAACACTTGGACAGTTACTTGTAATTTTTGATCCAACAGGCTCAAAGCTTGTTTTGCTTTAGCAGGCCCCAGGAAACGGTTCACCAAGAATGTAAGACCCAGTGAGAAATGAAAGTTGATGTCCTCCACAAAGTCTTCACAGAGGCTGGCAAAGTTCAGGTCATAGGTAATACTGAACTTCCTGTTGGGGAAGTGTAGTTGACCTCGGGCAGCAGGGGGCAGCAGAGGACGTAGAGTATCTAGGCATGATAATGACAGGAAAGGGCTGTCAGTGCTGACAGCAGTTTAGTCTAAAATATCCTTTGCCAGGGAAAGCTTGTTTACTGGAGACTTTATGTCTGAAGTGAAAACTGTGCATGAGTCTGTACCCATAATATCTCTCTGAGATGACAGCACACAGCCATTTATACTGCTGGAACAGCGCAAGTCCAAATTCTTCACCATTCTCTCCTCCACATAGGCCATGAGCTTCTGCAAAATGCAAACAAACACAATTGTAATCTTTTTACCGATTAGATAATGAAAAAAAAAAATCAGTTCATAAGCAAAACTGCATGAGATAATAAAACTTAAATGTAATTTTATATTGTGTATTTATATATATATATATATATATATATATATATTAGGGGTGTGACGAGACACTTATCCCACGAGACAAGACGAGATACGAGACTGGTTTCACAAGAACGAGACGAGACAAGATTTTTAAACTTCTCTTAAGAAATCCTCTTATTCAACTGAAAAAAAAAAACAAAATGCAAAAAAATGTATGTGCATTTTGAACTTAAACTTCCATTTTAATGAATTATATGCAGTAATAAACAACATTTAAACAAGAGCTTCACGATTCCGGATAAATTGAGAATCCCAGTTGTTTTTAATAAATTGGAGACCATGATTCTCTCACGATTCTGGAGACAAAAGATTAGAAAACTAACCCTAAATAACGTAATTTACCAGTGGTTCTGACAAACTGTTCATTGCTTTGGTCCTTAAAAAAACGTATATTCATTTAAACAAACAAACAAACAAACAAACAAACAAACAAAACATTCAATGAAGGAGTCAGTGTCTCACTTCAGTAAGACTTTTGAAATCTCCTGAATGAATGATTCAATTATATGCTTTTTTAAACGGGCAGTTGTCGCCACCTCCTGGCGGAAGAGGATAAGCGTTACTATACATACAAGTGTTAAGATACTTTCGTTTTGATCGCGACTGTAGACAATAAATGTTTATACCCAAACTATAAACTTTTATCCCAGTACTTCTATTATTTAATTGTCTGTAACACAGAAATATTGATTATAATATGGTTAAAAAGACTTTGTGTTGCTCTTTCTGCGTTCACATTTACCCCGACCCTCTGATTCATTAAAGGGGTCATCAGATGCCCATTTTCCACAAGTTGATATGATTCTTTAGGGTCTTAATAAAAAGTCTCTAATATACTTTGATTAAAAATTCTCNNNGGTTTTGTAAAACAACACCCTCTTTACCTTGTCAAAATGAGCTCAGCAAAAATCATCTCATTCTAAGGGGTTGTTCCTTTAAATGCAAATGAGCTCTGTTCAACCCGCCCCTCTCTTTTCTCTGTGAAAAGACGGTCTTGTTTACATTAGCCGCAAGTAGCCGCGTTTAGCCGCTAAACTTCCTAATTACCATGTTATAAGGAAAGGCGATCTCAAAGATTCATAAAAAAACCCCCTTATACTCACTTGTGCTGTAAGTGAAGCTGGATCATGAATGATTCGCGCGAACATAGATGGATATATGTAGATCGGGAGGTGCATTCCCTTCAC
>JAHKKF010533000.1:0-13334 GCA_019740295.1 Labeo calbasu
ATAGTAGTTATTAAGATTGATTTGGTTTGGAATTGGTAAAATGTGCTTGAAAGAAAAATGACCAGAATATCAACATGCCTAATAACATGCACTGTATGGCCAGAAAAATAATCTCCCTCTATGGTCTGCAGACGTTCTCACTAAACCTTCTCTGGATCTCTGACAACAAGTCTGTAACAAATTTCCCAAATCAGTTACTTGATCCAAACATTTTTTATTGATCATACTTATAAATATTTCTCTTTTGGGCTTATATTGCTCCCTTACATCTCATAACATGGACCGTTCTAGTTTATGACCTACGAACAGACCATAATATCATACATAGGAACTTTTTTCTATTAGTGGCTTGACTCATCAATTCAGATCATCCATCCATCCAGCCTCCCATCCATGTATCACACAACAGGTCATATTTACAAAGCTGTTCATAACTGTAACAGCAGTTTATTGAAATGACAGATAATATACATATATATATATATATATATATATATATATATATATATATATAAATAGCTGATCAATAACACAGTGATATAATATTAAATTTGGGTGTTATACATTTATTTTGTATTAGTGTTCAAACTCTTGTTTTCATAATGTTATAAAGGTTTTATTAATATTATTAATTAATTAATTAATACTTGAGTCAATAATATATAGCAATGTAATATTAAATTTAGATGTTATACATTTATTTTGTATTAGCATTCAAACTGTTGTTTTCATAATCTTATGAAAGTTTATTAATATTATTAATTCATTAACACTTGAGATGTGGGAAGGTTTGATTTAATATAAACGCACAAATAATTAAGCGGCAGTAAATCTGACACTTTGCTTATAATTTTAAGTTATTTTAATCACATTTAGCAATCAAAAACATTAGTGCATAATTCATCAGAACATATGAATACAGTGTTGCCTGATAAAAACTAAAAATAAGTCTTGGAAACTTGCTTTTTAAGGTTGACCGTTCTCATTTCCGCCTTTTGTAATGTCCACAAAGAATTAAATTGCAAGGGCGTCATTTTGAAATAAACAAACAATCCTTTTGTGCAATTTTGAGTTTTAAACAATATCAAATATAAGCTTCTAGTTCCCCAGTGTTCAGAATGCCAAGCTATGCAAAGCCTTTTCTGTTAAATAACATAAAAATGAACCATGGCCCACACATCTGGAAACTGTATTGAATTTCTTTTCTAATGAATTTGAACATTTCTGCTTTCTTGTAATAATTCATTATTTGTGTCTTTCGTATGTCTTCATGCAAACCCATTCCCAAACCCCCTGAAACACTCAATACTTGGACCAAAGTACTCTTACCGTTGAAGCCACACCATTAAATCCTCTTTATTTCTCTTTGGGCCTGACATCCTCACAGATCTTCCTTACGCCAACCCCTAACGGCAGACAACGTCCATGGATGGACAGTAACTCTATGATTGGCACAAAGTGGGATTCAATTCAGAAACAGCTCCATCAGAAGCTACTTGAGACACATGAGAAAGGTTAATTCCAGAAAAGAATGTTCCAGAACATCAGCCAGCAGGGGTAAATGAACAGGGCTAAGAGCGGATACACGAGCGATCCGTACAGAGTGTGATCAAGAATGCCCTGCGAGATGACCGACAGGAAGAGCATCCAGCCCTCGCTGATGCTGACGGGCGCTTCGACGAGCTCCTGGTAGATGAAGACGCAGTAGAGGATGGTGAAGGCAGGACTGAGCAGCACCATGGCCACAGCGCACAGAGCTCTAACAGAGAGACCGAACACACAGGAAGAGATATTAGAGGATAATATAAACATGAGACCACAGGCAGAGTTTCACACTGTGATATCACTGACCACAGACCGCAATCAAATCGGGATGTAACACGAGTACGCCAGAATGTGTGTGACAAACACTATGTTCATATGAGTCACTGTACTCAGTATTTTATTATATATAGGATCAATAGCACTTTGTCCTACAGTATTGACACTGAGACTGTTTCTCACAAATGATCAATCCTTAAACTTGTCAATTGTCACCCCCCTTTTTGAATTTACAAATGATTGATCTCTTTTTATTAAAGACAACCAGCAGATCATTGCTGAAGTGAAAGCATTTAAAAAAAATTTAACTGTAAGAAAAGTTATAGAAGTTTACTCTTAAGAAAATTTACTGTACTAAACATTATTTAGCTTGGCTTCCCTGCTGAGGCTGGTTTTAGCTGGGTTTTTTTCAGCAGGGAAGCCAAGCCTGGTCATCCAGCCTGGTCTTAGCTGGTCAGCAGGCTGGTTTTAGAGGGTTTTGCCCACTTCCTTTGCCGGTCAGGCTGGGAGACCCATAGATATATGCACGTAGATGCCTCATTAGGGACCGTTTCTATGGGCTGCTATTTGTAAGCCGTCCGCCATATTCTAAATGCCACGATCGTGCACAGCCATTGATCTGCGAACCTATAGTATGGTGAATAATGTCAAGTTGACCGTTCCAAGATGGAAGATGCACCAACGTGCTTGGAGCGGTCAAATGAGGCATCTATACATATCTATGGGGAGGCCAGCTAAAACCAGCTACTTCCAGCTTAAACCAGCTAAGACCAGCCGATCAGCCTAGGCTGGTTTTAGCCATTTTTTTTATTTTGTTGAGAGAGCCAACTGAAATCCTATTTAAACTACTACTTCTTCAGAGACAAAAGTGCATCTTTAGAATATTTTTTTTAAAGTGTATCAGAATTTTACAGCTATAACCACCAAACTTACATAGGTCAGACCTTCAGATCGGTCTTACTCAGGTTGCTATCTCTTTTCTAACTGATTCGACTTATGGTTTTTATAAACCAGACTATCAAAACCATTAAAAATGCCATAGACTTTTATTGAGGGGTTGAAAACTTTATACAATGAGACTTGCAGTGTTTTAAGCGGTCTATTGCTATAGCAAACCTAACAAGTCCCTACTGAAAAAACAGCTAAAACCACGCAACATCCGGGTAAATGACGCTTGCTCGCCCTCATTGGTTATCGCAGATTTTATGTTAGAGGCAGCCCGATCAAGAATCCTAAATATCAAACATTTGAGTCCGGGGATGCTCCGTCTTGATCGGGAGCAGTTAAATAATCGTAACGACACCATACAACAGAGGATTGTTTGCGACAAGCCTTGAATTGACCTTGATGCTATATAATTATTGTTCATGATAACTAATGTAGTTAATTGATGTTAATAAATACAGTTTACTGTAAAGCATTACCGATTTGCTTATATTGTGATGCAACAAATTGCCTAATTTTCACCAAAATTAAATCAGATTATTTTAATAGCATGCTTGACTAAAATAAATAGTAATTGGATTAAATGTGCATACTTGGGCATGTGCGGTGTGATGCTGGCGGTGATTGGCACCAGTGTAACTGCCAGGATGAATCCCAGAGAGAAGTTAATGAGGGCTGTGCAGCCCAACAACACCGCTAGATACAGCAAAGCTGTCAGTTTCAGCACTTTCCAGCCCTGCTCTGTTCCCTCTCCAGACAACAACCTGCCACAGACACGATTCATGTTAGCAAATAAACATTCGATACAATATAAACCACATTAGAATGAGTTTGTGTGTGTACCGTTGTGTGTTGTGTGGCAGGGCTAGGCCAGCAGTATAGATGGCAATAGCAGTGAGCACCACAGCTTCGGTTTCAGACACAGGGAAGTGCTCCACAGCAATTTCCTGCAGATGAACAGGTAGCAGATACAGCGCCACACCGGTCAGGTGACTAATCACCACTGGAGTCAACACTGTCAACACACCCGGACTGGACGGCTGCAGAGAAATGGAGAAAACAAATGTTATGCAGGAACAAATGCAATGAGAAACTGGGCTTCTATTACTGAATCAGATCTTAATTATATTTCTTCATTTGTTTTTAATAAAAATAAACCTTATGCTGTGTTCCAGGATTTTCTTCTTACAGAAAATACAAGTTAATGCTGTCGCATTGGACTAAAACTTAATTGGCTTTTCTCACACAGGGTATAATTAGATTTTTTTTTTTGTACACTTAGAAGGATTTTTGACACTTTATGGGTTTATATTTTTCCCAGTTAGCATAGGTTTTGGATTTCGTTTTGTACCTCACTCATCTGAGCTTATGTGCTTCAGTTTTTGAGTAAAACAAACATTATTTGTGGATTATTCTGGCAATGTTCACTCAAAAGCTGAGGTGCATAACTCACTAGATTAGTGAGGTCTATGATAAATCAGTTTAGAAAAAACAAATACAAAACCTGTGCTAAATAAAAGAAAACACGTTGACAAAAAGATTGGATCTAAGATCTGGTGACAATGTAGCATAATAAGAGATTTACAATTGCAATTTTTAAAGGGCCGTCATTTATGACCAAACTAGGTATAAGGATTTTCAACACAGCACAAGCATTAAAGTCAGCAAGCAACAATTTTACTTTCATTGTGGGGCATTTTATAGTGGAACATAAAAAAAAGAAATTAATAATAATAATAAACATAGACAGGACATGATTTTATTTATGGGCAACTGATTGGATCATGAAAAGTGGGAATTGCTTAGCAGAACAGAGCAAGACCTCAGTGCGAGTTTGCAGTGGGTTTCCAGGTTATTCTATCATTTGCTAACTTGTATTGTATGAACATTAACGGGAACACTGCAAAAAATATTTTACTAAGTATTTTTGTCTTGATTTCGTAATTTCATAATTCAGAAAACAAGACTTAATGTCTTTACTTTCCTTCTCAAGCAAATGCATCTTGATTCAGGAATGTTTAGATATTTATACAGGAAAACAAGACAAAAGTTTTAAGTAAGAAAATCATTTCTTGCCATAAATGTATTGATTGTTTTCATTCTTGGCAACATTTTAGAGGGGCAGCGCATGTAATAAATACAAATGATGTAATGCAGACAAAGATACAGATGCTTTACTTTATTTCAAACATCCTGAAATATAATTTACTCTCCTCTTTAAAACATTAATCAAATACCATCATTACACAACATAAGACTTACTTGCTCTGCTTCACCAACTCCATCCACTGCTGTCAGAGCAGATGTTCCCAGATTAACCCAGAGATCCAGCGCCTGCAGTCAAATTAAGGATTCTAACAAACACATTAGCATTTGATTCAATGATTCATTCAGTGAATCAATGATTCATTTAATACTCCATGTCCAAAAAACACATTTCTTACAATGTAGGTAAATATTACTATGTATTCATAAGAGGTTTTTTTTGTCTTTCTCATACTTTTTTAGTTAAAGTCTGCAAAAAAAAAATCTGGAAAATCTGGTCTTGATTTGTTTTTAAATACTGAAGTAACCCATGAGTGAAAAGGATACTCGAAGCAGTAAGATGACAGCCAGGAGGCCAAACGCCGGCATATAGTAGCCAATGGAGACAAACCGAGAGAGAGAAGGCAAGAGGTAGAAGAAATATGACTGATGAAGACGCTCCAGGAGATTGTTGAGTTTACGGACCATTCCCTCCAGCAATCTGCCAAACAATAAAACAAAAGAAGGGCTGAATTAAAAGAATGCATGATCAAAAAAGTTCAGAAAGTGTTTGACTTGTATGCACTGATCATGGCTCTTAAAAGTAACATGGATGTGTATTTTCCTCCGTGTGCCGATTTCAATATGACAGCTGATTTCTTGTGTAATACAAAACCAACCTGCCAATGGTGGTGGCGTCCATCTTGTAGTGTCTAAAACTGTTGATGCCTCGAACAGAAGCGGCTTCTATGTGATAGCGGAGGAAGAGGCCGTGATCACCCCAGGACCGTCCGCAAGCTTGTTTCAACACCATCAGCATCATGGTCTGCGCCGCGTGAGTGTAGCCCTCAGCGGTGTCCCAGTCATTCCTCTGGAGCTAAAACACAAGCAACAGCAATGATGAAATGATTAACAAGTAATGCCAGTGTTTCCTCTAGACAATTTTTTGCCTATTTCGATTGAAAAAGTGTTTAGGCGGATGCCCACCCAATTGGGTCGTTTTCATTTTGATTGTGCGGGTCAGAATCAGTTTTGCATGAGGACCAAATCTGGGCAAGTTTAGGATCAGTATAGTGGTTTTCAACAGTTACATTTTATAGGCTAACAAACAAAACCAAAGTGTGCATGAACTCTATTCAATCAGTCACGATGACGTTACTAAACACACGCACGAACAGAGACACTTTTAGCCAATCCAGAGAAATAGCAAGACATGATGATTCATGAGTGACAGGTTTTTATTACGATAAAGGATCAGACTTTGAATTTGCAGATGTATTTTAAAGTGATTGCTATGTAAGTGGCATAAATATGAATATTAGCTACAGTAAAGAGTGGGAAAGTGAGCCAACTCTTAAACTGTGGCTTGTTCTGAGCAACATGAAGATAAGACTGCTATTGCTATTGTCATTCTTTTCATTTTCAGCTGTTACGCTGTGTGCATGAGCGTATTACTATCAAACCAAAACGTTTGCTTGTTCCATTACTTATGCTGGGTTTTAATGTCTACACTTGAATTGGCTTGTTTGGCTGTTGGCATTGAAAACTATGCATGTTAAGGTTAAGGTCTGTTAATTACTTGACTGCCGTTTGTAAATATTTGACATACTTTTCTACCTGATTGGGTATAAACATATTTGCTAATTGTACCGTTTTTGCTATTGGTCCTTTTTTCCCCCCTTTCTTTTGTATTGTTCTAATCACATTCTAATCACATTATTTTGGCAGTGAATGTTTTGGGTGTTGTTTTCTTAGAGTGAGTGGGTTTTGGAGAGCTTTTGGGCTGGAAATTGCCAACACAATCTGGCAAAACTGAAAAGCATCTAACATTTACCTCAAGTCCCTCCTGAGATAATTTGCATTCTCAGATACGTGTATATTTTGCATGCTTTTGTGGCTGACTGTTTTGTTGTTGTGTTTTATTTTTAAAACTATTTAAAACTACTTTTAAAACTATTTTTAAAAGTTTACTGCCATAAATTTTATGTTATACATTTCAGTAATTCTAATTGTGATGGCTTAAAGAGCTGACCCAAAAATGAAAATTTTGTTCGAAAGCAGTTTTTCCAAAAAAAGTTTCTTTCTTCTGATGACAACAAGAGATGATATTTTGAAGAATGTTGATAACTACACAGTTGGCAGTAGCCACTGACTTCCATGGTGTTTTTTGTTTTGTTTTGTTTTGTTTTTTTAAATTCCATGCAAGTCAATGGCTACCACCGTTTGGTTACAAACATTTTCAAAATATCATCAGAAGAAAGAAACTCATACAGGTTTAGAATAAATGTAGGGTGAGTTTCTATTTTCACAGAAAACTGTTATACTTTGTTAATTTTAGTGCGAAATGATTGCCTTTAAAAGTACCATAGATGCAAGTATTTCTAAAAGAAAGGTTTGGAGTAAGCAAAAAAAAAAACATATATATATATATATATATATATTACTATTAAAATGTAAATGGTGTAATGACAATGTAATGTAAGATTGTTTAATTTTGTCTGACAGGCCTACCTTCCCCTGAATGGTGCACAGGACTCCTAACTTCTGGCAGAAAGCATAGAAGAGATTGGCCAGGTCCAGGTTGGGCAGCTGACCGTTAAGTCCTTCTAAAATCAGGTCCAGGCTGGTAATGACATCACTGCTGAGCTCCAATGAGAGGGCAGCTTGAATTGACCCTGCACGACCCTGCAGCGGCGAGTAATCCATTCCTGAATAAAAGAGAGAACCAAAAACATAACAACAGACAGAACTGGCAATTTATTCTAGAAAAGGGACAGAATGAGTGAAAATTATGAAATTGGGTTATTCTGTAATTTTTCATTTTTTGATTCTGCAGTAAAGCAGTATGTTTCACCTGTGATGTTAGTGTGGTGGTAGCCTTCCAGCCAAGCCTGCATGCCGATCAGATCGTGCTCATTCACTAAGAATATGATGTCTTTGGCCCAGTAAATCTGATCTGTGGGGAAGAAGTGGACAAAACTAAAGCAAACTATAACCAAAACAAAACTTCTCAACGGTAAGGTTCAGACTCGAATGCCTTACATAACTGGAGTCCTTGCATTGAGGCACACAAAATCTAATCACTCTGAATTTACTTCCATCTAGGACAAATCCACAGTATTTGCTTTGTGAACTAGTCATAGGTAATTTATCCAATTGAAGCATTCAGCAAAATCTTAATCAAGTTCTATTATCAAAACGTATTACAACTCCATAATGAATCCATCCATAATTAAAGTAGTCAGAGTGCCTTCTTTTACATAAACAGCTAGAATTTTTGAATGAAATAAAATCTTAAAAAAAAAAAAAAAATTATGCAAGCAAAACATCACATCTTTGTCAGGGCACAATAACAAATACAATTTTAACCATTTGTTCGTTCCCAGGATAATTAATAAATAGTTATGAAAATGACATCATTTCTGAATACAGATTTATTATTCAATTTAATTACTTTTTTTTTTTTTTTAAAGGTTCTTGGAAAAACTTAATAATGTGAAAGGACTCATTCTGCAAATGCATGTACAAACTGGTGCCGATTAAACACCAGGTGGTGCTATAAAAAAAAAAAATAACACTTCATAATGCTTTAAACAGTTGTTGTGAAATTTCAACTTTTTAGTCAGTGCATTACAACTAGTTTTATAAATAATTAAATTTTACATATTTAATAATAATAATAATAATAATAATAATAATAATAATAATAATAATATTATTATTATTATTATTATTATTATTATTATTATTATTATTATTATTAATAATATTATTAATATCCAGGATTTTAGGCAGACCTCAAATGGATTAGCAGACCTATTTTTTAGACTAGTCTGAGTTTAAAACTGAAAGCTTCTCATTGCATAACAGATACATGTACATTCAGCCAGTCACTATCATGAAATAAATCTTAATGCAATGACTGGGAATTTGCAAAACACAAGGAATTTTCAAAATATGACATGGAAAAAGTTTGAATTTGCCAGATCAGAACTTTAAATGCAAAAAGTCATTTTGTAACGTCCCCATGCAACACAGATTGAAATAAGTGTCGAGTATATTGACAGGATATGCTTATAAAGTGTCTTACTCCTGAAATACTGTGCGAGAGCCAGCAGCAGACCGACCGCCTGGTTGTTGCTGTTTCCAGGACTGCAGGGAGCCGTGATGACGAGAGCCTCTGTCCGAGGAGCGCGAGGAGCTCGCAAGATCCCATACACATTCGTACCATGAACCACCTGAATAAAACAGGCCAAAAAATATAAACAATTGCACTTTGGTCTTTTTTTTTTATATATATTTCACTAATACTTTAAAGCATGCAAACGACTTCTGTCTTGAATTCTGCTAAATGCCTACATATCAATTTCTTTATTTTTTCCCCCCAAAAAAGTAACAAAATCAGATCATGCACACTATTGCAAAAAAATAGTTCACAGCCAATATAGCTGCTATGCATTATGTTAGGTTGAAAAGTGACTGCAATAACACAGAAAGGCAGCACAGAAACTCACATATCTTTCTTTGTTCTCATCAGGGAAGGGCAGCTTACGGGAGAAACTCTGAGTGAACACTTCCAGTCCTCTGGCCTGCATGCTCTTAACTAACCACTCCACCGGCATCCCACTGGAGAGACAAATCAGGATCATTCCTGACTTCATTGAGAAACAAACCTGCTTTAAATATACTGCAAGCGCTCAGAGACTGCAATGGCTTCTGCTCACCCCGCCTTTCTTTTGTGAGCATCAAACTCCTTTGCGGTGGACAGCGCTCGTTCCCCAGCGGAGAAGCGCTCCTCCACCATGGTGGAACCCATGGCATTCTCTGACATGTACGTGCGTAGGGTAAAGGGCTCAAACGCTAGACCCATGAACCACACTATGGCCGCCAGGTAGCACACCATACTGAATGAGAGGAATTAAAAACAAGCAGAGAAACAAATAAGGAACATAAGAAGATGCCATAGTGTGCCAGGTTAAGACAAGGTTAATGAAGTTGCGATTTTAAAGGTGAAACACCTACCATATGGGTGTGTTGAGGCGGGTCAGGAGGTTGGTCAGGGCTTTTCTGCGATTCGGGTCAGACAACAGACCCATGATGATAACTTACTGCTCTGCGTCAATAGACCTAAGAAATAAAAAATATATATTTTAATCTTACAAATATGGAAACACTGTATAATGACTTTCATGTGATGAACATCAGTGTTGAAGTCTTTAGCAACCTGGCAGTGAATATTTTTTTAGGGCAGGCTTGTTTTTTAACTCTATATGTGACCCTGGACCACAAAACCAGTCATAAGTCGCACAGGTATATTTGTAGCAAAAGCCAATAATACATTGTATGGGACAAAATAATCGATTTTTCTTTTAAGCCAAAAATCACTAGGATATTAAGTAACGATCATGTTCCATTAAGATATTTTGTAAATATATCAAAACTTAATTTTTGCTTACTAATATGCATTGCTAAGAACTTCATTTGAACAACTTCCTATTTTTTCCACAATTATTTCCCAGGAAATAAAATATACAGATCATTAAAAAATGCTTACAATAACGTAATTGAAAGTAACGTCAGTGAAAATTACTATCCGCATTATTAATCTGTTGAATGAAATGTCAAAATGAATGCAAGCTACTCATGAAAAGGAAATGCCTGCACAAAATGTAACACATCCAATCATCTTTTACGCCAAATCAGTAAAATGAAAAGATATTACTACGATTAAAATGACCAGAATTGCGCAATTATTAAGATATATTACCTTAAGTATCAGTCTGATTTATTCAGCGTTTAGCTGAACTGTTCTGTGAAGGCAGACACTAGCTCCTCATCACCTGCGATGAATAAAATACATTTTAGGAGATTTTAGAATAATTACAAAATACGTGATAACATTCGGATAAACTAAAGTATATAAACGTCTCGGTATATGGTTTACTTACCCTGAAACAGCAAACGTTAAAATGAAGTTTCATTTGCAGCTGCAGTACATTCGTTTATTCACAGTTCACACTGTTGTTCCGTGTTTCGGTCGGAAGTCATTCAAAGCGGACCAACTTCCTGTGAGCGAATCTAAACGGGCGGGGCTTTGCGAGTTTTTTTTTTTTTTTTTTTTTTCTCTCTCAACAATGACAAAAAAATCTATTATCTATAATTTGTAAATAAACTTCCTAATGGCAAATTGTATACAAGTATTCATCCATAAATTTATTTCTGTTTATTAGAATTAGTATATTTATTTAGAATTTTTTTTTTTNTTGTTCCGTGTTTCGGTCGGAAGTCATTCAAAGCGGACCAACTTCCTGTGAGCGAATCTAAACGGGCGGGGCTTTGCGAGTTTTTTTTTTTTTTTTTTCTCTTCTCTCAACAATGACAAAAAAATCTATTATCTATAATTTATAAATAAACTTCCTAATGGCAAATTGTATACAAGTATTCATCCATAAATTTATTTCTGTTTATTAGAATTAGTATATTTATTTAGAATTTTTTTTTTTTTTACATTTATTTACATAGATATATGGATTATATAATGTAGATATTCATATTCTTTATGTGGCAGCACAGTTTAAGAGAATGACATGATAAAACTGTCAGCAATGTAGACACAACTCAAAGTTTTATCAGAGGTTGATTACAGCTGTCATTTAATAGAAAAAGATGGTTAGACTCACTGCTGTATACAGATCCATTTATTCCATGCCAACATTTACAAGTTGTGTTTTTACTAATAAACAAACATGTAATCAAACCACCAACTTCCAACATTCCCATACAATGAGACACACAAAGACAAAAGCAACTTAAATGCATTTTGTACAGATAACATTCAAAATTGGTTACTTCAGTTTTGCATGTTATCTATACAAAACACTCAACTCCTTATAGATGACGTCAACTTTCTTAATAGTTCATATGAAAAAGTGCCAAACCCCCATCTTGTTAAAACCCCTAAGCTGGCACCGTCTGTTATTCATCCTCAATCTACCACTGCTTGCTCACAATGGAAACACATTTCAAACTTTCACCAAAATGCTACAGTTGTCATCTAACAAGCATTTTTTTCTCTTCGTATTTGAGTATAAATCAGATTTGATGAGTTCAAAGACTAAAGGCCAGTGTTTAAACGTTTAAATGACATTTCATGAAAAAATGTGAATTTCGTTGGTAATGATAGAGGAATGCAAATCATCCTGTGGAGGGAAAAAAAAAAAAGTAAGAGTAAGTCTTACACATTTTTTTTTTCTCTCAAGTATTGCTGATTCCAGTTTCTTTCAGTGACTGAAATAAACATTCTGATCTTGCAAACGATATAGTGAAACATACCATAGGCTCACAGAGAGTCAGCGTAAAGTGCTGGAGGAGGAAGAAGATCAATGTCAGCAAACTGGAAGTTTTCTGCCTCTCTGTCTCAAACACAGGGATAGTTAATGAAGAGACATAATTAAAGGCCAGACATTATCATACAATGCAGGATTTGCTTGAATAGACATTACGAAAAGTGGCCTTATCTAAAATAATAATAATAATAATAGTAATAATTTGTTTCCATATGGCATAGGGGAATATACTGGTCTTGATTACTATAGAATATTTCTTTGAATTGTCTTCAAATATTCAATAATATGCGTTTATCTGTAGTTTCAAACTACTCACTGTGTCTGAACGTCTTCAATACTCCAGTCATTGAAAGGATGATGAGCAGAAGAGTTGCTATCAACTGAGGAGAGAGAGGAAACCAAGATTAAACAACATAAATGCTTATCAAACAATACTCCTCACTGAGAAAGTAAAAAACGCACACTTACACATCTCAGGCATAGAGACAGCTTTGATCTGACTCCTAGAAAGAGAAAAAGAGAAATACAACTCTAGAGATTGGTGTAGAGTTCAGATAAGCAGTTTAAATCCATTTTATGAAACAAAATTCAGGCTCACAAATTTTCAGCAGATAGCGACAACGTGTCATCTTCATACGTCCATTCTTCACTGTCGTCAGTGACTGGATGAATAGAACAGAAAAAAAAAAAAATCTGATATTCACCATATTCACATGCATCAGGACATTTACAATTGCGGCCCACAATATTGGCACCCTTGTACTTGGCCCAGACAATTTTACAGGCACTGTCTAGTAGTAGTAAAAAACTGTGTCAAAACTGTCTATGACTTCCCTTATAAAAGGCCATTTTTTCAAGTCAAAACACTGCACTGTTCTGAAGTGGCCAACAATGTTTCTAAATCCCATCAAAACCTAACCAACCTAATATGGAACAACTGGAGCACAAAAAGAGTTGAACAATAGTTCACTGATAGTT
>JAHKKF010533005.1:0-10426 GCA_019740295.1 Labeo calbasu
TTAAGCAGTTTACAACTTCAGATAAAATAAAATAAAACCATTAAAAAAGTTAAATAAATAAATAATAAAATAAAATAAAGTAAACTTTTAAAAACAAATTGTTCACCTAAAAAAGACACCCGTGTATTTGACTAAACTAAACTAAAATAATAAAATAAAATAAAATAAAATAAAATAAAATAAAATAAAATAAAATAAAATAAAATAATAAAATAAACTTTTAAAAACAAACTTTTCACCTAGACACATTGAAGTGTGTCCAAACCTTAGGTAATATACATATTAAAAAGACACCCGTGTATTTTACTAAACTAAACTAAACTAAACTAAACTAAACTAAAATAAAATAAAATAAAATAAAATAAAATAAAATAAAATAAAACAATGAAAGAAAATAAAATAAAATAAACATTTAAATGGCAGTTGTTACAAATATTTATTGTTCAGTTCAAAAGCACCTCTGTAGTGATACTTTACTAGACCAACTAAGCCATCTTAATAGAGAGTCACGAAGTCAGGCCATCAGAGCACTGTTTAACATCTTGATTGACAGGAAAAATGGGTAACAGCCTTCCCCCTTTTGTCTTCTACATAAATTGCCAAGATGTTCAGCAGGACAAATCCCAGACGTGGGCCTGGGCTTGAGGGGTGGGTGGGAAAAAATGCTTTTAAAAGTGGCAAACAATAACTTTTAATTTGCCACTCTTATTTCAAAAGGGAACCAGGCAGCAGTCTCTTTGTAATAGAGAGAGAAAGTGGGCCACAATGCAGGGATATCTGCAGAGTCTTTCTTTTTACTATGCTGAAAGGATTACGCTTTTAAAAAGAACGAGAAAAAACTAAAGACCTGTACCTAATCACTTCCCCTGGTAATTCCTCGGCTTGATTAAAAGAGGGGGACGGAGAGCGGAGAGGGATATCAAGAGGATTTGAGAGTTGCTTTGGGGGCAGGAAAGGCGCTGCTACCTGAAGTCTGTTTGCGTCTGAGTTCATTATGGACAGGGTTTGAGGTGGAATGTTTATCACAAATAATAGGATTTGTACATTTAATAAGAATTCAGTATATTGGAGCTAGTAGTGAATGGGTGCCGTCAGAAAGAGAGTCCAAACGGGTGATAAAAACATCAAAATAGTGCACAAGTAATCTCCAGTCCATCAATAAATGTCTTGTGAAGTGATAAGTTGCATGTTTGTAATAAACCAATTCATGATTAAGACATTGTCATTTTAAAGCATCTCTTCCTTAACTCTTATTCTATTCCTAATTTTAAACCATAATAATGTTTCCTCCAGTGTAAAAGACGCATCAAAATCCGGTTTTTAGAACCATTTTGGACTCACTTGTAAACTTGTTTTCACTTGTGAACAGTACTGTATCTGTGCAGATTTCTCTCTTAATTCAGACGAGATGATTTTTCACTGAAGGAAGCTATATTATGGATAGACAATATTATATTTTAGATGAAACATACAGTTTGTCAAAATTATGTATTTGTTTTTTACAAGCACACATATTTTTACATCACAAGACATTGATGGACTGTGGATTATTGTCATGTTTTCATCAGCTGTTTGGACTCTCATTCTGACGGTACCCATTCACTCCAGAGGATCCATTGGTTAGCAAGTGAAATAATGCAATTTTTTTCCAAATGTGTTCCTATGAAGAAACAAATTCATCTACATCTTGGATCACCATTCAGCAACTGTCCAATTTGACGAACATTTAAATATTTAAAAATGTTAAATAATGTTATTATTAAAACTACAATTAAGTAAAATTCACATTCAAAATAAAAGTTTGCATTTACATAATATATGTGGGTGTACTGCATATATTTCCATGTATATATAAAATAAAATAAAATAAAATAAAATAAAATAAAATAAAATAAAATAAAATAAAATAAAATAAAACAAAACAAAACAAAATACATATTAACATTGTACACACTGTGTACAAATGTAGCACTTATTGACTGAGAAAAATGACAAATAAAAATAATTCATTCATTTTTTTTTTAAAGTTAAATAATGTTAAATAGTATTTTATAGAACTAAAATTAACTAAAATTCATATTCATACATAGGATGTTTTTAAGCAAATCTGGGATTCACAATAAAATAAAATAAATACATATTAACATTTTACACACTGTGTACAAATGTAGTGCTTGTTGAGAAAAAAATGACAAATATAAATAATATATTACTATAAGTTATATAAGTTAAATAATGTTAAAAATAACATTTTAAGTGTTTTATAGAACTGAAATTCATATTTTTAAGCAGTCCTGGGATTCACAAAAAAATAAAAAATAAAATAAAATAAAAAATGTACACTGTACGAATTACAAATAAAAATAAAATACTACTACTACTACTAATAAAAATAATAAATAGAATTTACAGTAAAGGCTGTATGTATAATGTATAATTTATAATTTATGTATAATTAGAACAAATGTATTTATGTCACTGAGAACTGCCTTCATTTGCATTAAAGGGATAGTCTTTATCTCCATTAAAAAAAAAAAAAAAAAAAAAAAAGTAAAAATACAATTCTGTCATCGTTTACTTTCCCTCATGTCATTACAAACCTGTTTGGCTGTAAAATTTTGTTCTGTGGAACACAAAAGAAGAGATTTTGAAGAATTTTGGCAACCAAATGGTTTCAGGTAAATTTACTTTCATAGTATAGACAAAAAAATACTATGGAAGTCAATGGGAATAGAAATGGTTTGGTTATGAACATTCTTCAAACTTCATTTTTTGGCTGAGCTATCAATTTGAGTATCTAGTCTCATGACGAAAATGTACCTGTGGGAACTATTTCACAAGATGTGAAATACGTACCAAAAAGTACATATCACTGCAGTTTCCAATAGAAATGAACATCACAGGCGGTAAACCAGCGAGCACTTGTAATTATTTTCGTACACAGTTATGATTACAGCGTCATATGTTTTGTTTTCCAAACGTAACGTGCTTTCTGTGTAGCTCAACCGGCATGGAATTGGACTTATGATGCGGAATCCTTGAGTACGAATCCTTTGAAAAACATGACTCATGATGAACGAGCAAAAAGATGAGAGATCAAAAAGCAAGCGGAATAGGCATGGTTGGGATTGCTTTTTTACATCACATTCGCTTTTGTTCATACTATCGGGTAGATTCAGGTGTAGATGGTACGTTAGTTTACAATGTCACAGAGCATTAGAGTTATAGCGCCACCCAGTGGACATTTCGCATCGAATATGTCACAAAACGTACATGGCGGTACATATTTCAGATCTTACGAAAAAGTTTCCACAGGTACGTTTTCGTCATGAGACCAGGTTGCAAGTTGAGATACAGTACATTGGTAATAAATTAAATAAGTTTTATTATTTAATATCAAGTGAAAATAGTACTTTTAATAGCAAGACAGTCCCATCAGCAATAAAGCAAAGCCTATTCACTGCTTTGAAGTGCTTACATAATCTACGTACATTTTATTGCATATGCAAAATGAGAAAACGATTTGAATGGCATGAACTTTGCTCAGTCTACATACTGTCATCATGTTTCCCGCTATAATTGTAAAATTCAAAGTATTTTTAGTGGTGCACAATGTTCAATAGAAGTACACAACCCTCATAATAAAGGAAAGCTAGTTACTCTTGCTTATCCTTCAATGTTTACCTAATGAAATGCTGTGTCAGTGGTAATCCGTTCATTGGCAGCCACTCAACCTTCTCAGCTGATTCACTCTATGTCACACAACTGGGGTCCAACAGGATCCCTTCTTAAGAAAAAAAAAAAAAGAATGTCTCCTTTGTCCATCTCCACCCCATACGCCCCCCACTTCTTCTGCCCCGTCATCCCATTTGGCTTCTCCATGGTGATGGGACATTTGTGCATTTGTGCGGTGATGGACGGTCTGATAGACGTCCTTTTGCCTCGCTGGCTCTTCCATGAACGGTCCGCATTGCGCTGAACCTTTTGTCCGGGGTCTCGCTACGTTCCTCCGGTTCTAATTGAATCAACAGGATTGCTGTTACGAAGAGCATCGAGGCAAGGGGGTCTCTCAGAGGCCAAAGGACAGGTCAGGACCTCTGATCCCAGCGCAGTACCTGCTGGGCATGGCCAACTAGTGTCAAACTTTGGGCACTGGGATGAATTAGCACTGTGTTTGTAATGAGTCCCAGCTGGAGCTCAGAGCTGGAGCATTGTAAAAGAGACTTCTTATTTCATCTGTTGTTGGAAACTCTTCCTACAAGCTGTACACTCACGCATGACAGCCGTTATTATAGACGACTCTTCATAGGAGAGTGTTCTTTAATCAGACAATTTAAAGAGTCAAGTGTAAAAGAAAGTGCTTGGAATTTGTGACAACAACATGCAAATGTGCTGATCCTTTGGTTCCAGATCCATTTCTTTTAGAACATTTTTTAGTTCCTCGACATGCATTACCTTCTCTATTCTCAGAAAAGGTGCGTTTAGACTATTAAATAATTTTTTCGGTCTTTTTAGAGACAGCATGTGCAATTCAGTAACTGGCCTTAAATATATATTGCTAACTACATGATAATGTGCATCTTAAATTACAACCTGTCAGTAAAAACGCTTATCTAAGCTGAGTTTGATTCACTAAACAGAACGAGAGTCGTTTGTTTGGAGAATTAGACTATATTGGTAGTGTTGTATGTTTTTGATTCACTAAAAGGAACCAACTTATAATATTCATTAGTCTAGGAATCAGATCATCTTGGTAGTGCTGTATGTTTCTGATTCACTAAAAGAAACTGAATCAGTCATTTGCAAATAAAACTATATTGGTCAAACTGCATGTTTTTGACTCACTAAAAAGAACCGACTCATACGAGTCATTCGTTCAGGAAGCAGACTACATTAGTAGTGCTGTGTGTTTTTGACTGACTAAAAACAACCGAATCATAATATTCATTTGTCCATTCATTCATTTAACTGACTCGTAAGAGTCATTCGTTTGGGATTCAGATTATTTTAATTGCACTGTATATTTTTAATTTACTAAAAAAGAATCAGCTCATAAGATTTATTTATTTAGGAATCAGAAACGAATCATAAGAGTCATTCATTCGGGAATCAAACTACATTGGTTGCACCCCTACGGTTGCCCCATTTTTTTTTTGATTCATTAAACAAAACCGACTCATAAGAGTCATTCTTTCAGGAAGCATAATACATTGATAGTAAGTTTTTGGCTTACTAAAAAGAACTGATTCATAACAGTCATTTCTTTGGGAATCTGTCTACATTGGTAGTGCTATATGCTTTTGATTTACTAAAAGAACTGATTTATAATATTCATTTGTCCAGGAATCAGATGACTCATAAAAGTCATTTGTTTGGGGATCATATCACTTTGGTAATGCTGTTTGTTTTTGACTCTCTAAAAAAAATAAAAATAAAAAGACTCAACAAGAGTCATTTGTTCAGGAATCAGACTACATTAGTAGCGCTATATGTTTTTGATTCACTAAAAAGGACCAACTCATAATATTCATTCATCCAAGAATCAGAACCAACTCATAAGAGTAATTCAGACTACATTAGTTGCACTGTATGTTTTTAATTTACTAAAAAAAAAAAAAGAACCAACTCATAAGATTCATTTGTTCAGGAATCAGAACCGAATCTTAAGAGTCATTCATTCAGGAGTCAGACAGACTACATTGGTTGCACCGTATGTTTTTGAATAACTGAACAGAACCGACTCATCAGAGTCATTTGCTTGAGATTCAGACTATATTGGTCATACTGTATGTGTCTGATTCACTAAAAATAAGTCATAAGAGTCATTCGTTTAGGAATTCAGATTACATTACTAGTGCTGTATGTTTTTGATTTACTAAAAGAACTGATTCATAGGAGGCAATCAGACTACATTGGTCGCACTGTATGTTTTTAATTCACTAAAAAGAACTGACTCATAATATTTATTCACCCAGGGATCAGAACCAATAAGAGTCATTCTTGTGGAATTTGTTCAGGAATCATAACTGAATTACAAGAGTCATTCAATCAGGAATCAGACTTCATTGGTTGCACTGTATGTTTTTGATTCACTTAACAGAACTAAATCAAAAGAGTCAATTATCTGGGAATCAGACAACATGGGTCATGCTGTACGTTTTTGATTCACTTAACAGAACCGAATCATAAGAGTCAATTATTTGGAAATCAGATAACATGGGTTGCCCTATATGTTTTTGATTGACTATAAAAAAAACTGACTTAAGAGAGTCATTCTTTCAGGAATCAGAATACACTGATAGTGCTATATGTTTTTGACTCTCTAAAAAGAACTGACTCATAAAAGTCATTCATTTGGGAATCATACTACATTGGTCACACTGTAAGTTTTTGATTCACTAAAGTTCAGGAATCAGACTACATTAGTACTACTGTATGTTTTTAATTCACTAAAAAGAACCTACTCATAAGAGCCATTTGTTCAGGAATTAGACTACACTGGTTGTACTGTAGGTTTTTTATTCACTGGAAAAAAAAAAAAGACTTATAATAATAATTCGTTCAGGAATCAGAACCGACTCATAAGAGTCATTTGTTCAGGAATCACAACCAAATAATAAGAGTCATTAATTTGGGAATCAGACTACATCGATTGCACCGTATGTTTTTGATTCACTAAAAAGAACTGACTCATAATATTAATTCGAACAGGAATCAGAACCAACTCATAAGAGTCATTCGTTTGGGATTCAGACCACATTGGTCACACTGTATTTTTTCGATTTACTAAAAAAGAACAGACTTATAAGATTCACTTTTTCAGGAATCAGAACTGAGTCATAAAAGTCATTCATTCGGGAATCAGACTACGTTGGTTGCACCGTATGTTTTTGATTCACTAATAAGAACTGATTCATAATATATAAAAATACATATATAACAGGAGACTTAAATTACTAACATGACAAAATAAATTTATCAAAAATAAATTTCACCATTTACTTGATTTACCAAAGCCATTCATGAGAAGTAACGGGAAACTCAAGATTGGGAGCAAACCATGTGCCTGTGGGATATGAGCCTTATTATCTCAACAAGTATCAACCCTGAAGCTCATATGTCTATAGGAGGGGCAAAGAAACTTCAGACTTTCGTCCAGAGTGTTGACATCCTCCCCCAGTCGCCCCTCAGGAGTTGCAAATCAGACAGATATCTTGATTATTTGTCAAGAGCCTTCAAGAAGGAATAAACAACAGGCCTGGAGGACAGGCCTGGATAATGTAGGCCTGGTTTGGATTCAGGGGTCGTTTAAACGGCGTCATGCTGAGGGGGGCAGGAGCGCTGGGGGTGGGAACGGGTCATTTTTTATGTCGTTCCAGAGCGAGTCAAAGAGCAATTTAATATTGCAACAAAAAATATCTTTAGAAACAAAAACAGAGGTGACAGTGGACAAGATATAAATACAGAAGTGCATGATATAATCTCACAATTCTACAAGTCGTAAGTCTACAAATCGCAATTCTGAGATTATATCTCGCAGTTCTGAGTTTATATCTCAATTCTGTTTTTATATCTCATAATTCTGAGTTTATATCTTGCAATTGTACGTTTATATCTTGCAATTCAGAGTTTATATCTCAATTCTCAGGTTATATCTCATATCTATACCTTGAAATTAAGTTTATATCACAATTCTGAGTTTATATCTCGCAATTCTGACCATATCATGCAATATCTCATAATTGATATCTCATAATTTTGACTATAACTCGAAATACTGAGATCATACCTCGCAATTATGAGTTTATATCTCAATTCTGAGTTTATATTTCATAATTTTGACTATTTCTCATATTTGTGAGTTTATATCTCACAATTCTGACTATATCAAACAATTCTGAGATTACATCTCATAATTCTGATTATATCTCACAATTATGGGTTTATATCCTGTATCAGTTTATATATCATAACTCTGACAACATCTTGCAATTCTGAGTTTATATCTCACAATTCTGACTATTTCTCATAATTCTGAGTTTATATCTCACAATTTTGACTATATCATGCAATTCTGAGTTTATATCTCAATTCTGAGTAAATATCTCATAATTCTGAGTTTATAACTTGTAATTCTGATTACATCTTGCAATTATGAGTTTATATATCATAATTCTGACTACATTTACAATTATGAGTTTATATTTTCCAATTGTGAGTTTATATCTCGCAATTCTAAGTTTATATTTCACAATTCTGAGTTTACATCTTAGTTTTCATCTGACACATTTTACTTTCTTAATTCTGATTTTACATCTTGCATTTCTTTCGGCACAGGATTAAAAAAAAAAGTGTAATTGCTACTTTTTATTTCACAATTCAGAACTGCAAGAACAAGAGATAGAATTATGAGATAAAGTGTTGTGATTACCTTTTATTAATATTATTATGGATATGAGCTTCCATTCTAATGACAATTCTGTAGCAAAAACACAAAGCAAAAATTTTTAGACGAATGCTATATATAGCTGGTTATTGCATGCACCACTTTAAAAGAAAGAAAACACCTTCTGGATGGTCTTTATCAGGAGAACTATTAATAATGCACACCACAGAGTGAACAAGTTCACCTCTTTTTTGGTGAGCAGTATTGATTAACGCATACACAACAGTGTCTCTCGTTCTCTTGAGGCTTGACCCATGGGGTGCTCGGTAGTTAAAGCCTGTTCTTTCTGAGTGAGAGAGATCTCTTCTGGAAGAGTGCAATGTTCTCTTTGTTCCCCGTGTGGAAAAACACAATGTAGGTGCTCAGGCATGCACTGGGAGGCAGATCTCTAGGGCTGCCCCGAATCTCATTAGAGGACTTTCCAAAGTTTATTATGATTGGACGGCCTTGTGAAAAGAAAGCAAGGGCCCTAAGAGTGCAGGGTAAGCCTGAGGGTGTGTGTGTGTGTGTGTGTGTGTGCAGGAACAGAATTAGTCCCATTCCCATACAGGAAGCAGATGTTTTGCTGTGACCAAGTAACTCTGGGAAATCCACCGAGACAGGTCTTAAATGTCGTAACTCTTCATTAACTCGATACAGCGTAAATGGGATTCTGTACACAGGGCCAATCTAGTTTCTCTTCCCCGTTCCAAATAAATGCATATAAGTGCACTTTCCCTGCTTTTGAGTACCTTTAAAGGGACGCTCATAAAGGCGACCAGCAGGGGGAGGCTTTGAAAACAAATCTGCTCATTGCGTAGCGAGATTGGGCCCTCGGCAGGGAGCGAGCCAGAGCGCAAGGCACAATACGCAGCCTGAAGAGACTTCCTGTGGGGTGAGGGATGAAAAATAAGAAACTAACTGGAGAAATAAAGATGAAAAGCTGGCTTGTTTTAACTGCTTGCCAATGAGGAACCGGTTCTTTGGTGTAGCTGACTGTCCCAAATGGGTTTTAGCTCATGGATTAACAACACAGATGCTTAAGGGTATAAAGTTGAAGAGTAAAATTAGTTTATTTTGCAGGATTTTGACTATAGAGTTGGTGTGGGGTAAGTTGAGCCACCCTTCTGTATAAGAAACTGTGCTTGTTTTTTGTTATGTGACCATACGTTTATGTATAAGGATCATCATATGTGCTTCAAACTACTGCGTACGATTATGAAAAAAATATTTAGGAGCACCATGTGCGACTGACACCATCAGCATATTTATGTTCGTGCTGAGGAGAGCTTCAAATGTTTCTATGTATTTTTGCAACGTTTAGCAATGTATCACAGACATATCTCCCGAATCCTTTCATAAACCAAGTGTAGAGAGAGTGTAAATAAGATGTAGAGAGCTTTGTTGATTATAATTGAACTTTGTGAGATTATGCATTAAGATGAGTGACAGCTTTTAAGGATTTTCAAAGGGGAATTGTAAATGAGATACTGATTTAATACAGTTAAATAAACAATAAGTTAATATTAAGTGACTTACATTGTATGACTATAATATTTCCTTGTCAAAAATAGTCTGAAACAAGTCACAACTGAGCCACTGCACATCTCCATTCAAACACAATGGTGTTTCGTTTATGAATGAACATACGTTTTTAAACAAATCTAGTGAGTCGATGATTCAATTTCCCATTCATAAAGAGAGTCACTTGCTTTATTCCTGAATGAATCAGCCGTTCGAACGAATCAAATGAATGAATGATTCAGTAATTAAATTAGCGACTTGCCGCCACCTACTGGCAGATTTAGTTTCATTTTTAAAGTATCTTTTCAGTTATTTAAATCATTAAATATTTCTGTATTCAACATTTTATATTTAAAATATAAATATATATGAGCCTCAGTAAACAAATGAAAATATACTTACAAGCAACTTTTGTGTTCTTCTGTGCCACCTCTGTAGTACAAATTAATTTTGTTAATACTGATTTCATTTAAATGG
>JAHKKF010533007.1:0-21502 GCA_019740295.1 Labeo calbasu
CTCTTGAGTCTTGGGTTTTGATGCCAAAAGATAGACTTTATTGCCGAAACAATCAAGCCGAGTTGTCTATAGAGAACTGATCTTTACTTGGTTGAGGGCAGTGTTTTATACTGGTTTCCTCACGTACGCCTGTCAAATTAAATCATTGGGGCAAGAGTCCCTTAGGTAAACACTATCATGGGAAACAGATGGTTTTCCTTAACGGCCTCTTAGTGGCTCCTAAAATAATATGAGATATAGCTCTGCTAGTGGGGCCCCAAAAATTAATCATATGGGCTTGTCTATTTTTCCATACTTATGGCCTCTTACATCAACACACAGGATGTGCTTGCCCAGCCACATATAAGTAGGACTATAATTATAATAGTAAATTAATTTGGACACAATTCCTCTATATTTTAGTTAATAAAATCTTCCTCACTGGGTTGTCTATGTTACGTCAAACCACAGCTGATTTCCATGAACCAAGCCAAGTTACAGCAGATCTTCATGAGCCAAGTCAAGTTGCTGCTGTCTTCCCAGAGCCAAGTCTAGCCACAGCTGACCTTCATGAGCCAAGTCAAGCCACAGCTGACCTTCATGAACCAAGTCAAGCACAGCTGGTCTTCACGAGCCAGGTCAAGTCACGGCAGACCTCCCTGAGTCATGTCAAGTCACGGCAGATCTCCCTGAGTCAAGTCAAGTCACGGCAGACCTCCCTGTGTCAAGTCAAGTCACAACAGACCTTCCTGAATCAAGTCAAGAAACAGCTGCGCTCCTAACAGCACTTCTTCACGTCATTGCTGCCAGTACAGAGCCTTGCCAAGCCACGGCCATCCTGCCAGAACCTCACCAGGTCCCCTTCCACCAGGTGACCTTCCAAAGCCATGTCACGTTTCAGTTGATCCTCTAGAGTCTCATCGTGTATCAGCTGACCCCCCAGAGCCTTGTCACGTATCAGCTGACATCCCAACCCACGCAGAGCCCACGGTGTCCACATCCTCAAGACCGGCAGGCATCCCACTATCTAATGTGCTGCCTGTAATGGCTGTTGCCATTTTGAGCGTGTGGGCCACACACTGCGCTCCAGAAGCCTCATCTGACCACGAGTCTGCTCCAGAGGCCTCGTCTGTCCACGAGTCTGCTCCAGAGGCCTCGTCTGATCACGAGTTTGCTCCAGAGGCCTCGTCTGTCCATGATTCTGCTCCAGAGGCCTTGTCTGTTCAAGAGTTTGCGCCAATACCTCCTGAGGTGTCAGCATGTTCTGTAGAACCTCCCACAGAGGTGGCGTCCACCCCTGAACTCACTGTCATGTCTGACTATAAGTCTGCGCCAATGCCCCCGGAGGTGGCGTCTCCGGCTGCAGAACCCCCTAAGGGGGCGGCGTCCAATCATGAACTCTCTGCCCACCATGTCACGGTCAAGAAGGCCTATTATGAACTCTCTGCCCATCATGTTACGGCCAAAGAGGCCTATCATGAACTCTCTGCCCGCCAAGTCACGGTCAAGAAGGCCAGTCATGAACCCTCTGCCTGCCATGTCACAGCCAAGAAGGCTAATCAAGAACACTCCGCTCTGCTATGGATGTCACTAGTTCCACTGTGGATATCTCTGTTCCTGTCTGCTCTGCTTGCTCTTTCTGTCTCGCCATGGCTCCCTGTTATGCCTGCTCTGCCTGCCTCGCCATGGCTGCTTGTTCTGCCTGCTCTGCCTGCCTCGCCATGGCTCCCTGTTCTGCCTGCTCTGCCTGCCCCACCATGGCCTCCTGCTCTGCCTGGCCCGCCATGGCTTCCTGCTCTGCCTGCTCTACCTGCCCCACCATGGCTGCCTGCTCTCCCTGCTCCAGTGGTCCACTGTCTGTCATTGCTCCACGGCCCAGGTCCTCCAAGTTTCCACTGTCTGCTACTGCTCCACGGCCCAGGCCCTCCAGTGTTCCACTGTCTGCCATTGCTCCACGGCCCAGATCCTCCAAGGTTCCACTGTCTGCCACAGCTCCACGGCCCAGGTCCTCCAGGGTTCCACTGTCTGCCACAGCTCCACGGTCCAGGTCCTCCAGTGCTTCACTGTCTGCCTCTGTTCCATGGCCCAGGTCCTCCAGTGCTTCACTGTCTGTCCCTGCTCCACGATCCAGGCCCACCTTCTCTGCACAGACCTGGCCCTCCGTCCCATCCCCTGAGGGATGATTCTGAGGACATTAAGTATCCTCACGGTTTGGCCAGAAGAAGCGATTTGCATGGCACTTTTGCAGGTGTCTTGTTGACCTAGACCAGGGGTCACCAGACCCGGTCCTGGAGGGTTGGTGTCCCTGCAGAGTTTAGCTCCAACCCTAATCTAACACACCTGAACCAGCTAATCAAGGTCTTACTAGGTATACTTGAGACTTCCAGGCAGGTGTGTTAAGGAAAATTGGAGGTAAACTCTGCAGGACACCGGCCCTCCAGGAACAAGTTTGGTGACCCCTGACCTAGACGATGGTCCCAGGATAACTTTCATCATCATATTTGATAACATTCCAATTTATCCGTTTTCTGTGCTAGTTGATCTTCAGTGGTATCAGTGGCTTAACATCACATTCAGTTGTGGCATAAAAGATTGGCTGAACATCAAATTCAAACCTGTGGGTGTTGTGACACATACACTGAAGAATTCGAATCCTTTGCATGCACGATCACAGCATATTGAGTTTGCAATAACTTCCTGTCACAAATCTGGCAGGTAACCTTCGGTACGCTCACCACCAGATGTTGCCCGCTTATTCCGTTGACATTCACATTACACAGACTGTTGCACCACACCCCGGACTACATTCCCCATCATCCATTGCGCTGATCACACGCACCCAATCAGACACTCTATATAAGCCTTGGACTTCCCCTTGCCATTTGCCGAGTATTGCTTTGCTTTTAGCACTCTCATTGTATTAGAAACTTTACGGAGCCATCGCCTAGTTATCCTGTGTCTAATTTATTCTTGTTCTTGCCTTGTATTCTTAGCCTTGTTGCTTAGCCAAGTTATCTCGTCTACTCTGTTTTGCTGCCTGCCCTGCTTCTTGCATGTTTATTGGAATACCCTTTTGCCTAGCCCCCCTGGATTACGTTCCTCGTTGATCGACCCTCGCCTGTTCTCGGACTACTCGTGTCTTGCCCTCATATACCCGTTTGCCACTGTTCGACCCAAGCCTGTGTATGACCACGTCTTTGTGTGCTAATTAAAGCTATGCAGATGGGTCCACCCGCTTCCCATTTCCTTCACTCTGTGACGCTTCCAAGTCAGCCATTTCAACAGGTTGAAGCGTATGAAGCTTCTGCACAAGGAAGGATAAGTTCCCTTTCGAGGAACTCAAACTGCGTCCTCTAGAGGTCACTATGGGGTACATCGTCTGCGTGACCCGTGTCTGAAGCTTACATATAAAAACTACAATCGTACTGACCGGCGACAGCCTATGGTGTCATTGTTGGCGTGACTCGTCGCCATTGGCGCTTCATACCAGTGCGACCACATAGTGTGAAAGGGCACCGGTCGAACACAACATCCTCTTCTTCGTCTTCACTGACCTTTTGTCTGTGACAAAGCACGTATTGAGTGCATGTTTCTCACCAGAGGATTTAAAGTGCTCCTATTATGCCTTTTCAAATATGATCTTTCATGTAGTGTGTTATGTAGCTGTATGTGAACATAAACTATCTGCTATTGTCTATCAAAAAAAGAGTTGGCTCACATTTGCCAGAACGAGTCGTCACGAGTCGTCTTTTCCTGTTACGGCCATACGTCACAAAGTAACACATTTGCATAATGTCCGCCCACGTTCTATGTCGCGAACAACTTGCTTGGTTTACATCACATGGAAATTTACATGTACATTATACAGAAGACGTTGTATCCTACACTGTGAGTAAAATTGTTTCATATTCACTTCCAAAGATGATGAATCTACAAAGATTGTATTTTCTAGCGACCATTCAAAATACATAGTTGTGTATGTTATGTTGTGTAACAACCTTGCACATGTCTTGCTAACCAGCTAAATCATGCTTTTGTAGTTCTTTTGTTCAGCTGTGGACCCACTGTAGTCTGACAATTTGATTGATGCAGCTTGACTAAAATAAAATCTATTTTTGGAGAAAACTAAAGTGTTTTTTGACCTTGCATACATGTAAACCTGTTTTGGGAGTCTATTAAAACAATATTAGCAACCTTTAAAATAGCATAATAGGAGCACTTTAAGGACGGCTCGCGTGTGACAATGCATGGTCACGAGCAAGTGCTTTCTGCTCCCAAGGAAGTTTACTGTGTTCATTTTATTCTTTGCTTGTCTCTTGCGAGAGGCAAGCATGCGTTGATACCCCACCTTTCATACGGTTCATGGGCTGTGCTTGTATGTTGAGGAGTAAGTGAAAATCAGCTCTCGAGGGAGTTGAATGAGATTGCATTCTTTACCCCTTTACCCCTCTAATACCCCTTTTGGATGCTCATCTCAGGATATGGTAGTGCTCACCTCGCGGAGACAGGATTTTTGAAGCACGCCCTCCTTCATTAGAGAGGGTAGGTCCTCCTCCTCTCCTGGGGGGGTTAGGTATCTATTTTATGGCTGCAGATGCTCCATGACAACCTCATCGGATAAGTCAGCCACTTGCTGCTGCCCGATGTGTTTCTTCTTCCATCACATTAAGTGTGTATGGAAGATGCATTACCATATGTGGGTACTTGAGGCCTTGGCCTCCTGGAGCTTCATAGGATCAGCAGCCTAGGTCAATTATACCTCTTCTCTGCCCTTGTGATGTCTCTCCTGACATGAGATGAGCAGGGCTGTGCTCCCCTCGCTAATGCAGGGTCATAAAAGCAAGTCGTTTTTGGGCAGAAAGGGTAGTTCTTCTTTTCCATAGTAGGTTAGGTACCTACCCTTCGGCTGCTGTGTGTTCCATGGCTGTCACACTGGATAAGTCAACCTCTTGCTGCCACCCATTGTGTTTCTGCTTTTGTCACATTAGTGTGTACAAGTTGTACTACCCCATTTGGGTATTAAAGGCCTCTGGCCTCCTGGAGCTTCTTAGCATCAGCAGCCTAGGTCACTAGACCTCGTTTCTGCTCTTATATTTCTCCTGTGGCAGTGCTTCCCTCACCAAGTAGGGTCATTTAAGCACACCGTTCTTGGACAGAATGAACGGGTCCTCCCCACTGTTGGCGAGGTATCTACCCTACGGCTGTTAAATGCTCGCCTTGGTTATTAGGACTGAGCTTTTGTTACAATCTCATCTGATAAATCGGCCGCTTGCTGCAGCCCGATGTGCTTCGCCTGTGCAGAGGCTGCACTGACCCATTAGGGCTTTATAGGCCTTGGCCTCCTGGAAGCTCCATAGACAGCAGCCTAGGTCTTTAGGCCTCTTTCTCTGCCCCTGTGGTCTCTCTCCTGACATTGCATGAGCTTGGCAATGCTCCCCTCACTGAGGGTCTTCTGTGAGCATGTCACTCCTAATTGGAGCTCATAGGTACCTCTCTATATCAAGAGAAAAGCCTTCGCTCCCTATGGCTCTGGCTATTCCAGGTGTTAGACCCTGATGGGATGATGTTAAACCAGCCTTCTTTCGCTCCTCTTAAAGTATGAGAGTCTCTTGTGAGCATGCTGTACCCTGTTGAGCAACTAAGATTCCTCTTGTCCTAAGAGAAGTTTACTTCCTGTGCTCCGGGGCATTCCATTCAGGCGGCTCAATATCAGGCCCTCTTACAGAAGGGTCACTTTGAGCACAATTCTGCTCTCTGAGAGCTTAGAACCTCCCTAATTTGGGATTTGTGTTCTCTGCTTCCCAGAGCCTCTTTTTGTGATGGGTATTTCAGTGTCGAGGCTAGCCAGGCACATTCTAAAATCCATGTTGTGGTAAGAATGCACACTAGCTTCTTGTGTTCTTTCTAAAATCCTGTATGGTGAGGATCACACATTTAGCTTCATACCCTTTCTTGAGGTGTTCGGCCCCGGAACCTTGGGCAACACTTGACATATGTATCTTATCGATACCTCTAAACGGTGTGCCGATGACCTGCCCGACCAGCTTCTCAAGCTAGGTCACACAGAGCAGTACGTAAAGCCCCTGTTGACAAGCCGAGGTCTAGGCTACTGTCCTAGACTATAGGCTATATCCCTTAAAGGAATCTTTTTCTGATTCAAAGTCTGAGCTCTGTCCTACGGTCAGGCATCTTTAGCCCTGCCCTTACAGGTAAGTTCTTGGGTATGCAGCTCAGGCCTTTGGCCGAAGGGATTAAGTCATTGACAGCCACCTGGACGTCTTTGGGGCAGCTCCCTCTACTTGGGTGGAACTGGTATATAGTGCTCGCCTTTGGTGTCTGGCTTGTACTCCCCTCAGCATTGCAGCGTCGGTATAAACGTTCCCCTTAGCGACCTCTAGAGGACGCAATTTGAGTTCCTCGAAAGGGAACGTCTCAGGTTACGTATGTAACCTTGGTTCCCTGATAAGGGAATGAGACACTGCATCCTCTAGACTCGTGGCCATGCTTCGGACATGAGCTTCAGATGAAGAAGCGGATTTTGTGTTTGACCGGCACCCTTTCATACTATGCGGTCACACTGGTATGACGCGCCAACGGCGACGAGTCATGCTGGCAGTGACGTCATAGGCTGTCGCCGGTCAGTACGGTTGTAGTTTTTATATGTAAGCTTCAGACACGGGTCACGCAGACGACGTTCCCCATAGCGACCTCTAGAGGACGCAGTGTCTTGTTCAGTTCTCAGGGAACCAAGGTTATATACGTAACCTGAGACGTTTTCATGGAGTTTACAGAGACAGGTTTCTCTGTCAGATATGGATGGGTGGACAACCCAGGACACATGTCACAAACTTGACTTGATGGATCCTCAAGAAGAAATTATCTCCACTGTTAAATCCTAGTGTGCAATATGTGCTAAAAGTATAGAATTTAAGAATTGTGGTAATACTTTGGTTAAGTTTTAAGGGTTCACAAGTCTTATAGAGCTATTTGGTTTTACTTTTTTCTACAAAGATTTAATTACTTCTACAAAGAAGTAAATTCTCTAGTAAATGTAGGGTCAAAACATGATAAAACAAAATAATCATGTTGATAAATATGTTTTAAGAAACAGGGTATGCCATATCCTATACACACAGACACACACACACACTGGTTTTTATGTTTTCTGGGGACACTCCATAGATGTAATGATTTTTACAGTACAAACTGTATATCTTGCCATCACATAAATCTTTCTGTATATTTTACATTTTAAATAACAATAAAAATGTTTCATATGTTTGTAAGTATTTTAATTATAATGACTATTATAATGATAAACTGCATTTATGTATGGCTGTGTAAAACCCATTTAATCGTACAAATTTTTGTATTGATAAATCATATAAACAAATTGTCAGGCATTCAACACAGTCACCCTCACTTGCCACGTCACCCGGAGCACCACTCACCTGGTCATCATCACCGGAATTCTAATCACGTGCACCTGGAACCAATTAACCACTCCCCTTAAATAGGACTTTGCTGCCAGTTCCCTTTTGTCGGGTCTACAGTTTGCACCTGGCTCCCTATGCTCTGTCCTCTTTACCTCCATGACGTTCTCATTACTCCTGCTCCCAGTGTTCATCTCGGCTGTGTCATCGGACTCTTTGTTACCGCACTTTACAAGGACAGTCAGCTAAGAAACTCATTGCTTTCATTTCAGTGTTTCCCTGTGTTGTTTAATAAACGCCAGTTTGCATTGTCACTCACCTCTCGTCTCCTCCTGTGTGTGAGTGTGTGTGTGTGTGACAGAAGACCCGACCACTCACCAAGATGAGCACCGACACACCAGCTGCAGCCGATCCATTCAAGGAATTGGTGAATGCCATCAAGGCGGCGTTAACTCCAACATCCTCGCCGCCATCTGCCTCAGGATGTCCTATGGCCAATGCCCGCTAAATTTGCGGGCGAGGCAGCTGAGTGTAGCGGTTTTCTTCTACAAGTCAGTCTCTATATCCAGATGCAACCGTCCCTCATCCCTTCTGACTGGTAAGGCCCTACAGTGGGCAAAGGCCATCTGGAATTCTAACAACCCGATCATCAACTCATATGAACAGTTTACTAGACACTTCTCCGAGGTGTTCAGTACGGCAACCGGCATGCTCTCCACTTCCAACCAGTTGTTCCACTTACGACAGGGCTCTTCTTTTCGATCAGTGAATACACGCTTCAATTCCGCACGCTGGCGGCGGCTCGCGGCTGGAATGAGATCTCTCTGCTGGGAGTGTACCGACAGGGGCTCAACCCGGAGATTCGCGCGGCAATGGCTATCTACGATGACAGTGTAGGATTGGAATCGTTTCTCCAACGAACCATCCGCATCTGCCAGCAACCAGTAACCGCTCCTCATCCTGTCTCGGTGGCTGCTAGCTCTCCAGTACTAGAACCCATGCCGGTTGATTCTACACAGCTCTCACGATTGGAATGCAACTGCCGCATTTCTCAAGGATTATGCTTATACTGTGGCGAACAGGGACATCTACTTCGCACTTGCCCCATCAGACCCCCACGCCCGGCGGTGAGTACTATTTTCTCTGAGGTTGAAACCACTCAATTAACATTATTACCCGTTACCCTGCATACTTTTGATCAATTCCTCTCTGTATCCGCTTTGGTTGATTCAGGCACCTCCGGCAACTTCATCTCGCAGGACTGTTTAAATGAATTAAAACTCCCATGCCAGCGCCACCATCAGGCTTATGCAGTCACTACCATACAAGGAAAGCCACTCGGGCGTGGAAAAGTACAACACTCATCTCCATTCATCACTCTGCAGATTGGTTTATTCCACACTGAAGAAATAAAATTTCTAGTACTGGAGGATTCCACCGTAAGCATCATCCTGAGACGCCCCTGGCTTCAGATCCATTGTCCAGAATTCCGCTGGGATCCATGCGACATCACACGCTGGAGCTCGATGTGCAAGAACCACTGCTTAACGCAGTTGCCACTCCCGCTTTCTACACAAGTTCCCATCGCATCCACCCAGGTAGAGAGTCCAGAGCCTGCCTACACGCCAGAAATCCCAACAGAGTACGAGGCGTTCCAGGATGTGTTTAGTAAGCAAGCAGCCACCCATCTACCACCACATCGGCCATGGGACTGCGCCATCGACTTGCTGCCTGGAGCTCAACTACCCAAGGGTACAGTCTATCCATTGTCCATCCCGGAGCGCCAGGCGATGGAGGAATATATTGCAGAGGCCCTCAATCAAGGATTTATTCGACCTTCAACCTCACCGGCCGCTTCAAGTTTCTTCTCCGTGGGTAAGAAGGACGGAGGTCTCCGCCCATGCATTGATTATCGTCAGCTGAATTCTCAGATCATTCAACAGCCCTATCCACTCCCCTTGGTTCCAGCCGCCCTCGAAGAGCTTCGTGGATCCCAGGTGTTCACGAAGCTGGACCTGCGGAGTGCGTATAACCTTGTTCGCATTCGTGAGGGAGACAAGTGGAAGACCGCCTTTGTAACACCTACGGGGCACTATGAATACCTGGTCATGCCCTACGGCTTATCCATCAGTCCGTCCGTCTTCCAAACGTTTATGAACGAGGTGTTCTGGGAGTTTCTCCATCGGTTGGTTGTGGTCTATATTGATGATATTCTAATCTACTCCCGGAACATGGCCGAACATCGCCAGCATGTCCAGCAGGTCCTTCTCAAACTCCGTCAACATCATTTGTACCTCAAGCTAGAAAAATGCGAGTTCCATCAACCCTCCATTCAATTTCTGGGCTATAACATCAGTGCCGAGGGTGTGCTCATGGACCAGGGGAAAGTCGACGCCATTCTGAGGTGGCCACAACCCCACAGTATCAAGGAACTCCAGCGCTTCTTAAGGTTCACCAATTTCTACCGCCGATTCATCAAGGACTATAGTACCATCACTGCACCATTGACCTCCCTCCTGCGGGGAAAGCCTAAGAGGCTCACCTGGGACCCCGCCGCCCACGAGGCCTTCCAACATCTCAAACATCTCTTTAGCACTGCACCCCTGTTACATCATTCTGATCCAGAGCTCCCTTTCACAGTAGAAGTTGACGCCTCCACCACGGGAGTGGGTGCAGTGCTGTCTCAAGCAGTCTGTGAACCTCCCATCCTCCATCCCTGTGCCTTCTTCTCGCGCAAGCTTTCTCCGGCGGAGCAGAATTACGATATAGGTAATCGTGAACTTCTGGCCATCAAGCTTGCCCTGGAGGAGTGGCGTCACTGGTTGGAGGAGGCGCTCCATCCATTTACCATCATCACAGACCACAAAAACTTACAATACCTAAGAGATGCTAAGAGACTCAACCCCCATCAAGCTCGCTGGGCGCTGTTCTTCACCAGATTCAACTTTAAGATCGTCTACCGACCAGGTTCCAAGAACATACCAGCGGACGCCCTCTCCCGTCAGTCATCACGCAATCAAACCACGGACCCCGAACCTATTCTGCCCTCCAAGCTCATCGTCAGTCCCATAGTCTGGACCATTGACCACGATATTCAGCAAGCCACTCTCCAGGAGCCTGCTCCGCCGGAATGCCCAGAAGGCAAGATCTACGTTCCAAGCTCCCAACATCTCAAACTTCTGGGCACAGTTCACCAATCTCCGGGCTCTGGACACCCAGGCAGCAAGGAGACCCTCTCGCTCATCCAAGCTCGTTACTGGTGGCCCAGTATGTGCCGGGATACCATCAGATACGTCCAGAGTTGCTCTTTCTGTGCCATGACTAACTCTTCACGCATGTTACCCGCAGGCAAACTGGTCCCTTTACCCATTCCGGAGAGGCCCTGGTCCCATCTTGGAGTAGACTTGTTTCTGTAAATCTGTCATCTGGATATCATCCACAGACCAACGGCCAGACAGAGAGAAAGATCTAAGAACTCGGACGTTACCTCTGGGCATACTGTAGTGGAGACCAACACAGCTGGAGCAGGTTCCTCCCGTGGGCCGAGTACGGACAAAACTCTCTGCGCCAAGATACCACCGGCTTAACACCTTTCCAGTGCGTACTCGGTTATCAGCTTTCGCTGTTTCCCTGGATGGAGGAACCCTCTAATGTTCCAGCGGCTGACCACTGGTTTTGAGAGAGCGAGAGAGTGTGGGGCTCGGCTCATCACCACCTCCAGCGAGCCATACGCCGGGACAAGGATTTCACAGATGCCAGATGGAGGGACAGCCCACGCTACCAACCAGGGGACCTAGTCTGGTTGTCTACCCACGACCTTCGTTTACGGCTTCCTTGCCGCAAGCTGAGTCCCCGCTATATTGGTCCGTTCAAGATCCCGAGGCAGATCAACGATGTCACGTTGCACCTTCAGCTCCCTCCCAGGTACCGCATCCATTCCACATTCCACGTTTCCCTTCTTAAACCGTTCTTTCCCTCTGCCACAGAAACCCCGGGAGCTGAAGTGGAGCCTCCTCCTCCGGAAGTCCTGGACCAACCCTTGGTCTACACTGTCCACCACATCCTGGACTCCCAACGTAGGGGAGGTCACCTGGAATACCTCATCGACTGGGAGGGGTACAGACCAGAGGAACCGTCTTGGGTCCCACGAGTCAATGTGCTGGACCCCAGCCTACTCGCCGACTTCCATCGCGACCACCCAGACCGTCCTGCCCCTCGCAGTCGTGGCCGTCCTCGGCGTCGTATTAGGGTGTCGGGAGCCGCCCCTGGAGGAGGGGGTAGTGTCAGGCATTCCCCACAGTCACCCTCACTTGCCACATCACCTGGAGCACCACCCACCCGGTCATCATCACCGGAATTCTAATCACGTGCACCTGGAACCAATTAACCACTCTCCTTAAATAGGACTTTGCTGCCAGTTCCCTTTTGTCGGGTCTACAGTTTGCACCTGGCTCCCTATGCTCCGTCCTCTTTACCTCTGTGACGTTCTCATTACTCCTGCTCCCAGTGTTCATCTCGGCTGTGTCATCGGACTCTTTGTTACCGCACTTTACAAGGACAGTCAGCTAAGAAACTCATTGCTTTCATTTCAGTGTTTCTCTGTGTTGTTTAATAAACACCGGTTTGCATTGTCGCTCACCTCTCGTATCCTCACACAGACACCATTCAAGCAGTTGTATAAAAGGAACTTATCTCTACTTTAAAAAGAATGGTAATAAAATATGTGACTATATGTACACTCAATATAAAAATAAACATGACACTTAAACACAGAGAAACAATTACTGTAGTTTTAACAGTAAATATGAAAAAACCTCCTTATATATTCCAGAGTGCTTAGAGGAAGATCTTTAAACAACGATGTCCAAACATGGATGAGTGATTTAAATAAATAAATAATGACATAAATAAATAAATAATACAAAGTAATAGTTTAAGCTGAATCATAAACAAAAACGTGCAGTCCTATGCCTTGTCCATTGTGAAAGTGCAGACCAGTCTGCTTCAGACCCTCACAGAGAGACAGGAGGGGTGGGGGATGAGATACAGTGCGCGCGCGCACACACACACACACACACACACACACACACACACACAATGACATTATTCAGAAAGGTTAACAGCCCAGGTCAGCGCTGCTGGCCATGGGTAAAAACGCTAAAAACTTTTTCCCCAAATCATATATTGTACATCTTATATTTTTTAATCTAGCTTGAAATGTTGAATAAAAGCTTACCAAATGTTAAGATTTACTTTTATTATTTCTACAAAGGTTTACGCTGTCAGACCGGTGTGTGCCAGTCGGACTGTTTGCCGTTACCCTGCCGTTTGTTTCTATGTACACTTTGGATTATTATAATAAACTGCATTTATTGGATCTCCGTTCTCCTCCTGCTTCATCCCTCGCACACGACGACAACTGTGACATACGCTACTTTTATCAGTCTAATAAATATGTGGTCAGTACGTGATGAAACGAGAATCATGCTACCAGATAAGTTTGACAAAATGTCTTTAAGAATTTTTTTTATTTGTTTTTGTTTTAAATAAAGCTAAACCAGATAACAGAATATTCTTTCCTTTTGACAAATCTACATTTCAAATTATTTTACCAGAGGTGTTTATTATCTGAGTGGAATTGCTCATATTTTCTGAGTTTCAGGCACGGTACAAACATGTGATGGGAAAATAAAATAAGACTGGTGAAACTGCACTAAACAAATTCAAACAGAAAGAATATGAGCAACGTCATGGGAACATAAAATTGTTCAGGTTTCACAGTGTAACGTCATGAAAAACTTTTATATCTCACAACGGTGCGACGAGAACTAGAACAGTAGCACACTATTGTAATTATTTAAAAATGCATATAAGCTTCATGCTTCATTTCTTGAGTCATTATAATTAAAATACTTACAAACACATGAAACATTTTTTATTATTATTTAAAATGTAAAATATACAGAAAGATTTATGTGATGGCAAGATATACAGTTTGTACTGCAAAAATCATTACACATATGGAGTGTCCCCAGAAAACCAGTGTGTGTGTGTGTGTGTGTGTATAGGATATGGCATACCCTGTTTCTTAAAACATATTTGTCAACATGATTATTTTGTTTTATCATGTTTTGACCCTACATTTACTAGAGAATTTACTTCTCTGTAGAAGTAATTGAATCTTTGTAGAAAAATTCGTAAATTCTATACTTTTAGCACATATTGCATACTAGGATTTAACAGTGGAGATACTTTATACTGCTGGACAAAAATTATTATTAACAATGTATTAAGGATATGTATCCAGTTGAAAATATGTACTTTAGTTTTATTTTATAACATACGTATTTGTTATTACCTTTGTAGAAATAACAAACGTAAAGAACCTACTGTAAACTTTTAAGCAATCTAAATTATTTGAAGTGAAAAAATCGAATATAAATTACACTTTAAGGCCACATCAGACCATTTCTACCGAAGGACATCACATGTAGTTGAAACACTATTTATTTATACTTTGAAGTAATGTTACGCTTTGGAATGAATGTTGCACATTCAAAATGTTCACTTAGAAAAAGTTAACAGACAAACATCTCAGATCATCTGGTCTGTATCTCCTCCCTCACCCCTCCTGTCTCTCTGTGAAGGGTCTGAAACAGACTGATCTGCAGTTTCACAATGGACAAGACATGGGGCTGTGAGTGTTTGTAAATAATTCAGCTTAAACTAAATGTTGCTGTTGTTTTTATTTTTTATTTTTTGTAAATCATTCATCAATGTTTGGACATCATTGCGTTAAGAGCTACTTCTAAGCACCCTGAAAAATGTAAGGAGTTTTTTTGGTTTGTTTGTTTGTTTGTTTTTTCATATTTAGTGTTACCTAAAACTATAGTAACTGTTTCTCTGTGTTTAAGTGCCATGTTTATTTTTATATTGAACGTTATATTTATAGTCACATTTTTTTTTAAATTACCATCTTTAAAATAGATATAAATCTTTAATCTGTCTGTCTGTCTATACTTGTTTATATGATTTATCAGGACACAAATTTGTATGATTATATGGGTTTAACACTGCTATGATTACATAAATGTGGTTTGTGAGGATATTTCTTGGGTTATTATAATACTTATAAACATACTAAATGTTTTATTTAAAATGTAAATATAGAGAAAGATTTGTGTGATGGCTAGGGATGTAGTTTGTACTGTAAAAAATCATTACGCCTATGGAATGACACCACAAAACATTAAAACTCAATATGTGTGTGTGTGTGTGTGGTTCATGTACCCCTTGTTGTGTGGTAATACAATACATCAAATGTTTTAAGCACAATTTGTCTCCATGATCATAACAGCTTCTTAAATGATAAATTATACTGAATGATGTTTTTGAAAAAAATAAATAAATAAATAAATACAGAAAGTTTACTGTGCTGGGTAGGATTAGATATTGATACAGTATTAAAAACCACTATATCTATGGAAAGCTTCCATAAAACATGGTATCATGGTTGGGGTCTGCAATATCCCTTATGGTTTGACTTGTTCAAATAAAAAGGCTCCTTTACTTATTTTGACAATAGTGTTTATAAACTTACATGACAAACATGACTTAGGCCTACATGATTTTATATTTCATCTGATATTTCTCACTAGAGGTTTATTGATGTTTCAGTATTTTGAACAATGGCATCACAGCATGCAGGGGCAGTCATGGCCTAATGGTTAGAGAGCTGGGCTTGTAACCCAAAGGTCGCTGGTTCGATTCCTGCACCAGCAGGAATTGAAGGTGGGGACTGTGAATAAACAGTGCTCTTTCCACCTTGCTCTTTGAGCAAGGCACTGAACCCCCAATTGCTCCCCGGGTGCTGGAGCAATGGCTGCCCACTGCTCCGGGTGTGTGTGTTCACTTCTCACTGCTGTGTGTGTGCACTCGTGATGGGTTAAATGCAGAGGACCAATTTCAACTATGGGTCACCATAGTTGACAGTACGATGTCACTTTCACTTTCATGCACGTTGCATACCCATATGCAAGAACCATATGCATTGCCCGCACACAGATAACCTATTGTTCATTTTAAATGGAGCAAAACATTAGGGTCTGCATCCGGTACAAACCATATCTGACATTTTTAATCACCCCCACCCTTGTCATGGCGAGTGACACACCGTTTTGTCGTGTGAAGAGCACTCACACTGCGGTTTTATATTTCAACTTAAACTAAGCAAATTTTGTAAACCTTTCTGTCGCAGAATGGCCATCTTTGCACGAGGAAATCTTTTCTTCCGGAAAAATGTAAGATGATTTATATTTATCGTATTTTTATTTATATACATCTGTCACAGAGCTGCCCTCTGTTCCCAGTGTTCCTCCGGCTTAGCCCTTGTATAAAGACTTGAACACATACTTGGGTTTTTAATCTGTTTATTTACCTTGATGTCACAGTGAAGTGGAGAGATGGACTGTACATGCACACACACATACAGCTGTGTCTTGACTGTTGTGTTTCAGACTGGCCACCTGAACACTAGAGTTAATGGACAATTGGGTTTACCTTGGAGACTGTTGGCTGTCGCCTAGATTAGCATGCACGGTGGCGGCCATCTTGAAGTGGGTAAAAGGCCCGAAAGGACTTTTGTCAGCCTTTTATATCTTTGCTGTGTTGCATCATGGGAAGTGGTTGAAATTCATTCCAAGTATGAGTGAAAAGGGGTTGAAATTGTTTTAGGAGTTATTGAACTTGACTTGCTATAATTATACTGAATTGAAGTTTTGTTTTATTGTGATATTGACTTTGGTGATTTGAAAGAAATGTTGAACTTGATGTTTAAATCCTTTTTATGTGCTAAACTTCACATTACTTGCTGGTGAATGTATGGTTTTTGAGAAATGGTTGAATCCCATGTGTATAAATTCCCATGTAATGAAGCAGTCAGGTAGTCTTTGACTGGTGAGTGCGGAAGCTACTGGGGAGCTACTGGGGAGTACTCTGATTGAAGTTGTGTTATCCCTGATCCAAGATTATTTTTCTTATGTTTGTTTGTTTGTTTGTTAGTACATTGAAGTTGGATTTTGTTTTCTGGAAGGATTTCCTTTTTGGAACTTTTTTCATGTTTTTGCACCTGTGAGCACTCTGCACTTTACTGGCTTGGGAGAAGATGAAAATAAAAGGAAAAGGCTGGCATTAAATGTCCTCCACTCGTTATTTGAAGAACTCTAAGTGGTAACCCAAGGTGAAAACTTGACAACATCTTTAAATAAGAATAAATATCTTAAAATATATTTAAGTTTGTGTGTGTGTGGTTCTCTTGTTGTGTAGTAATACTATAAATGATTGGCCTGAGCAAGATTGAACATAATAGCTTTTTTTAAATTATAAATTATAAATTAAAGTAAATGTTGTTTATGGAAAATAAAAATGCAGAAAGTTTACTGTGATGGATACAGTATAAAATGTATTAATATAATGTAGAAACTTTAATTTCTGTGAAACTACTTTAGAACGTTTTGTATCGTGAAAAGGGGAATACAAATAAATGTGAATTGAACTGAATTATGTCTATGGAAAGCCGCCACAAAACATTTGACATTTGATATTTGAAATGTCCAGACATGTCGGGGCCCACTATTCCCCTTTTTGCTTATTTTGACATTTGGTGTCTCTAAAAAGTGGTCTCTTAAAATTGTTTACTCATTTTGATATTGTCCTTAAAACCAACATCTTTCTCACATCCCAGAGAGAGAGAGAGAGAGAGAGCGCATGACACAGCATGCAATGGACATGTGGACGTCAGATGGTCCCTGGATGTGAGAGTTCAAAATGTACCATAAAAGTTCAGAAATGATCCTCAGGGCTTTATTTATCACCGGTCAGAGTTCAACAACAATCAGTCTTCATATTGCCGCACCCAGAGATCATTAACAGGTCACGGGTCATCGCTGGAAATTTAATTATGCTAAAACCATGTCATTTCCACATCTGGACATTATTAAAAGGTCATGGGTCACTACTCCTAGGCACTCTCAAGGTCACGAGGGGGAGGGGGGGAGGTCAGAGGTCACGCCAGAAGTCATCAATCAAAAAAGAAGACACTTACTTTTTAAGTGCAAAGAAAACACAAAATCTGTTTCTCCCTCAAGTTACATCTTCCACCATTTTAGAGAGTATCACAATGCATACGCATGCTGATTACGCAGATTACGTTCATGTGCACACTTCCCCCCTCTAATGTAAACAACACTGAGTACATTGATTACGCTCTTGGGTTCTCTCTAAATTGTGTGTGTGTGTATATATATATATATACACACACACCCTACACAAAAAAATTTATACTCAAAAAAATTAAAGTATATATATCGATATACATACACAAGGTCCATTTAGGGTTAAAGAAAACAGTCTCATGCAAGCTTAAATTTTTTGACTTAGCAGATGACAAACTAACTCTCAATGAAAGTTTTGCAAGTAATTCTAATACACCAGTTGTTAAGGCTTTTTTTAAGGCTTTTTCCTACCCCAGTCTCAGAATACAGAGTTCCCACTCTGCTGTTCCTCATCATTCATCAATACCATTGGTGTGTGTGTGTGTGTGTGTGTGTGTGTGTGTGTGCATGTGTGTATGCACAGGCAGCAAACAGCATCATCTGCCACATTCATCACAGAACACAAAACATACAAGGAAATAACATATAGCTGAGGCTGCAGTTAAAATTAATTATGTAACCCACCTCAATCTATATATATATATATATATATATATATATATATATATTTATAAGAGAAATTCGGGGGAAAAAAATGTATCCAAAATACCCCGCCCCCCTCACACACACACACACAAATACAATATACCGAAAATATATGCTCTGCCACATAGAAATTACAAAACATATTACAAATATGAAACCATCCATCTAAAATACTCACACATACATAAATAAACATCTTAACAACAATATATTTCTTTAACCATCATTGATGGACAGTATAATTAAAGTTATGAAATAGATATCACAGAGAAGAGTAATAACCCTCCTTACCTTTCCACGAGGAGACAGAACTGTCTGTGACTAAGCATTCTTCTTCCTCCTCCTCCTCCTCCTCTTGTTCTTCAGTTTAATGGTGGGTGGCACCAATGTTAAGGTTTTATCACCACCTACTGTGTGGGAGTGTGGACCAGAGTTTTGTTTAAAAAAAAGCACAAGTATGACTTGATAAAATATTAATATTGTAAATTTTATTTCCAATATTACTTGTGAACCTTAATGTAATGAACCATTTATTATTTATTTATAAACATTAATAGCCTGTGAAAGTACGCCTTAATGTAAAGTGAACATCTGTGAACCATTTATTAATGAGCTATAAACATTAGTAACCTGTGAAAGCAAACCTTAATGTAAAGTGAACATCTGTGAAACATTTATTATTGAGTTATAAACGTTAGTAACCTGTGAAAGCGTATAAATGATATTAACTATATGGCTCTGTGTTATCGTCTGGGCAGAACTATTGTTCCAGCCACCAAAGATAGAATCACAAATAACCTGCCTGATTTATTTCAACTGCTCTGTGTATCCAAAAATACACACAAACTAGACAAAATGACTAGCAACATGGGCACGATCTTCTCTGATACATTAGAAGCTGTTGCCCACATCAAATTGAAAAAGGTTAGAGAAGAACTGTCACGAATCCTGTCCGGTCTGCCCGTCACCAGTGGCCACTGTACAGTTCACATCACACAGAATGTTACACTACACCCCGGACTACTCCTCCCATCACCCATCGCTTGATTGTGCCAACTCTGTATCTCACAGAGTATTGTGGTGTTTTCTATTGTTGTATAGCTTCTAGTTTCCTAGTTCCCGTGTTCCCAGTGTTTAGCTTTCTCGCCTGGCCATCTTGTTTCATCTGTCTCGCCGCCTGCCTTTTGGACTCTTGCTTGTTTGTTTGGATTACCCCTTTTCCTTTCCCCCTTCGGATTAAGTTCGCCGCTGATCGATCCTCGCCTGCTTCTCGGACTATTCTTGTGTCTCGTTCCAATATACCTGTTTGCTGTTGTCTACTCTGCCTGTTCAACCATGTCTTTTTTTTTTCATTTCTCGCCCTACAAATAAAAGCTTGCATTTGGATCCACTCGCCTCTCGTCTCTCTCCCCATGTTACAGAATACTCGGTCACACAAGGATCCAGCAGCTCAAAACCCGGACATTACACAGGTATGGAAACAACGAAAATATTATTCTGATTAAAACAAGGCCCGCGTACACTTGAACAACATATCTGTGAATTTCTAGCCATTGCCAATCATTCAGATCTCCCGGATTGTATTTTAATTGAAATCTTCGGTGATGGCATTAATGAACCATTAAAGGCGAAACTCAGATGTGAGGGTCTGCGTTCGTCACTTGCCCATTTTCTGGACATTGCTTTATTGACTGTGGGCTCATCTTTTACTGTGGGTGTCGTGGATGAGGAACGCGACATCCCGGTAATGCCGGCCGCGCAACCCGCCAGTGAAATGGCGGCCGCGCCAGAGCACGTTCACGTAATGGCGGCTACCACGGAGCCCGTTCTCAAGATGGTGGCCGCACTAGAGCACACTCACATAATGGCGGCTACAGTGGAGCCTGTTCTCAAAATGGTGGCCGCGCCAGAGCACGTTCATGCAATGGCGGTGACAGCAGAGCCCGTGCACAAAATGGCGCCAAAAACAAAGCTCCGTCGTGTCACTGCTGCCATACCAGAGTCAAGTTAAAGCCACTCTTCCCGTGTCAAGTCAAGTTACAGCTGTTGTTCCAGACTCAAGTCAAGCTACAGCTGTTGTTTCCTGGACTCCACAGGCCAAGTCAAGTCGCTGCTGATCTCCATGAGCCAAGTCAAGTCAATGCTGATCTCCATGAGCCAAGCCAAGTCAAGTCACTGCTGATCTCCATGACCCAAGTCAAGTCACAGCAGTTCTTCACAAGCCAAGTCAAATTACTGCTGTTGTTCCTGAGTCAAGTCATGTCTCATCTGACCACCCAGAACCTCGTCACATCTTGTCTGACCACCCAGAGCTTCGCCACGTCTCGTCTGACACCCCAAGATCAAGCCAAGTTACAGCTGTGTTTCCCAAGTCCAGTCAAGTCACAGCTGTCGTTCCTGAGTCAAGTCAAGTCTCAGCTGGTCTCCACGGGCCAAGTCAAGTCACTGCTGATCTTCATGAGTCAAGTCAAGCCAAAGCTGATCTCCATGAGCAGTTTCCCTGGAGGTTGAGGCTGCGGAACCTCGTAAAACGGGGACGTCTTTTCTAGTATCTCACCGAGTATTGTGGTGTTTTCTATTGTTGTAGTTCCTGTGTTGTAGTTGTAGTTCTATTGGTCTAGTTCCCGTGTTCCCAGTGTTTAGCTTTCTCGCCTGGCCATCTTGTTTCGTCTGTCTTGCCACCTGCCTTTTGGACTCTCGCTCATTTGTTTGGAATACCCATTTGCCTTCCCCCCTTCGGATTAAGTTCGCCGCTGATCGACCCTCACCTGCTTCTCGGACTATTCTTGTGTCTTGCTCCAATATACCTGTTTGCTGTTGTCTACTCTGCCTGTTCGACCATGTCTTTGTCTTGCCCTAGAAATAAAAGCTTGCATTCTCTTGCATTCTCCGGTTGCCTCTCGTCTCTCTCCCCACGTTAAAAAAACATACTGCACTATAGTACAACAGTATTACCAATTTTCTCAAGAAAGAAACTCGTAATCTTGAGCACAAATGGAGAAAAACTTGGAAGTTTTTAGAATTGCATGGAAAAACAGTATTTCCAGATATAGACAGGCTTTGAAAGCTGCCAGGGCTGAGCATATCCACAAACTCATAGAAAATAACCAAAACAACCCAAGGTTTTTATTTAGCACAGTGGCTAGATTAACAAATAACCAGATGCCACCCGATCTAAATATTCCTTTACAGTTTAACCCCCTGGGGTCGACAATCACGCCGGCGTGATTAGCTCACGTTTTTTAAGATCAGTGCAAAAGACACTAAAAATACTCCGTCAATTTTGGTCACACAAATAAGTGTTATACATCATTAGAAACCATTAAGTGTATA
>JAHKKF010533008.1:0-15662 GCA_019740295.1 Labeo calbasu
AATAATAATAATAATAATAATAATAATATATGTGGTCGTTTTGAGCTTATTGTTAGAACGCATTCGTTTTACTGGATCCTTGGACTGAAAAGTTTACAGGGGTTCACCGATTTAAGAAATTTCTGATCGTAAAAACCTGCTTCTTTTAATTTTCAAGGTATTGTTTTAGCTATAAATGTACTGATTCAAATTAGTAATCAGTAATAATGATTATTTTACACTCTGTGCGCCTCCCCTAACATGCTCTCGTGTATTGACAGGCAGAATGGAGTAGAGGGACTGAGCGGGCGCGGGCGCATCAGGCGCAATCATTCAACGTTTCAAAGGAAGCAGGCGCCACGGTCCTGACCGCATAATCACTGTCTTTACTGTTTGATTTTAGGGAATATTTGCATTTATTCACACGCAACTAAAGTAGCTATTCATATGGTGGACTGTCAGGACACTACTGAATGATGCGCATTTATAAGTAGGTATATAGGCAAAGCCGACTGATAAAGTCTGTCGTATCAAGCTCCTATTTGAGTCCTATTAGTGGCTTGCTATTTGATTTTTGGTTTTTTTGCTATTTTATTGTTCTCTGTTTAGACCTGTGCCTGCCGCGCATCATTTTCTGGCCCCGGAATGTCTGTCTGGTTTTGACTTGTGTCTACGTCGTTCTCGTCTGCGCTCCCCTGTCCGCTGTATTCTCCAGTCCGGAGTCCGCCTCATCGGCCGGTGACCTGCTGCTGCTTTTCTGTTTGTTTGTCAACAAACGTTCTCAAATGCCTTTTTTCCATGTATGCAATGTTTTAATAAAGTTTGATTATATGAACCTGTATGGCATTTCTTCCTCTTTAAAGTTTCATAGCAGGTTAAAAAGAATTAATGATTAAACAGCATTAAAAAAATAATAATAATAAATGCAAATAAAATAAATAAAAGCATAAGACGCAGATTTATAATCTGGCATAAAAATAAATGTTGTCGGAATGTCGTCTCGCAGTTGCTGTATGTCGCGCAACAACGTTGCTACAGCCTTTTCATGTCTTACATTTCAACGTTGCTACAATGTCGCAATGACGTAGACTGCAACGTTGCCAAAGTAAAAATAGAACGTGGCAGCGACGTTGCCACAACGTAATTGTGTTTGTTGGGTATGTACACAGTGATTGGCTGATAGGAAAGGAGTTTCTGTCAGAGATTAAGCTCCTTTGAGATGAATAAATTCTGCGTAGAATCGATCACCGGTGATCACCGCAAGATGCATGACGGTTAGAAAAGTGTCCGAGTTACGTCCGCCTTGCTCTGATGTCATGCTGACGTGTGGCGATTGCGATGGCGAGGCCATGGCGAGGCTTATTCAGTACTCAAATGTTATACCTATCTATACTATACAATGGAATATTGCAATAAGTATAGTATACAACCCCTATTAGTCAAACATTTTTATTTTATTTATTTATTTAATTATTTTTTGTTATAATACCCTCATTGGGGGCTGAGCCCCCCTAAAATGAAATTCTTAGAATCGCCCCTGGTTGTCATATTTCTATAAAAATCTAAAATACAAGTTTGTATTAAAGTAAAAATGGATTATAAATACGCCTTTCGTATGGAATTAAATAGCAAGCACTTTGAGTGTCGTTCATCATATTTATTTTCATATAAAGACAACAGAGCTGAAATTATATCATATTTATCAGCAACACAGCATGAGTGTGATAACGCGATATCCGCCTTTGATCTCGTAGGTTCTACATCGAGAGGTCAGAACTGTCCTTCTTGACTGCACTTATTTCACTCCCCCTCACTGCAGCCGTCTACTCTCGCCTATATTTCAGGCGAGGCGCATCTCAAACGAGCCTATTTGTTCACAGAAATACTGTAGAGCGCGGTATTATGTTGCCATATTCAAATACTTGTTTTTTAAATGTTGCCACATTCAAATAAAGATTTTAAAAAGCAAGCTAAGTGTCACTAACTAAACAATATGTTCAGCTGATTGTCAGCCTTTTACATACATGCTTCTCACAAACAATTAGCTGACATGCATATAAACAGCCTTTTTATTAACAGAATAGATTAATCATGGCTGATATGCAAACGTAAAATTTGGAGTTGGTATAACATTAAAAAACCAAAAAAAATGGCATGGGAAAACATATGTGTGCAGATAAATGCAGAGTGTTAAAACGTTTAAGTTCAAAGGCAGATTGCTAACAACAGTTTTTGAGACAGTTGGGATTTGGTCTTAATGACTTAGAAGTCCTCTTCACTACTCCTAACATTTCACAGATTTAGGAGCTAGTTTTAGTGCTAAAACACTTTGTGAAATGCTCTTAGAGCAAATATTTAAGAGTCCTAAATTTAAGACTGACAAGCCCATTATTTTTAAGATTTTCTCCTAACCCAGCAAGTTTTGAGCAATTTTAGCCTTAAGATGTTTTGTGAATACGGGCCATGTTTACTAACGAATTGTCAAATTGTATAAATAGATACACATTTTGGAGCACACCAGAAGGGCCACTACAACCCTTTAGCCCTTCAGTACAGTGCCAGTAAGATGAAATCTTTTTTCTTTTTTTCACTTACAAAACATTTAAAACATGTGATATAAAATTACTGAGACTTAAATGTTTCTTTTTTGCAATAAATAAATAAATAAATAAATAAAATAGCCATATTTTATTTTTTCTATTATTTCTGCCTATGAGTGAGAGGCAGGATCAGGATTTTTGTTTCTCTTTTGCGATCTGGAAACACTTTGGACGTGCAAAGTGCATATTATCTGGAAGAATCAGTCAGCAGTGCGAATTTATTTTGTACCGCGACGCTGTATTAAAAAATTAAGATTGACACGAATATTTTAAAATTCTCTTTTGTTTACAAAATCGATTTAGTCAGGATTTCTCTCGTTTATCATGCAAATAACTCTTGTTGTCTCACAGACATTACATACTGGGATTAGTCATAGCATTACGTACATTCATCTACCACCTCAACTAATACAACATGCATCTCAAAGGGCCCATTATCCGTTAGACACAAACGTTCTGTAGGTACTGTTTAGTAAAAATCATAAGTTAAAAAACATTGCATTTGCATATTTTTTACATTGTTGCAAAATCTTTTTCATAGTTTCGGAGGGGAAAATTCACATTTACAGAAAAGCTAGTAACGCTTGTTAAATTAAAGCATGGAAAGAATATTACCAAATAAATAGCACCTACAGTCTAGTCTAGTCGTTTGGTTAAATATAGTCAAGTGAAATTTGAATCTGGTGACCTATGTGCAGAAAGGCTTGTGCGAGGAATATGGTGGGGGCATAACCAGGAAGAACGATATTAAACTATGATTCCATCAAATCACCATCACCAGGCTTATTTATTTGTGATTTGTCTTATTTTCCATTGACACTTCCTTATATCTTCTACAGAGAAACAAGAGCACCCGTCTGATGTATTGCATATTACTATTACGAAATACATATTTCTGTTTTAAAACAGGCATCTAGTCTATAAATAGCACCTAGGCACAGACAGACAGTTAGCCAGCTAGCCAGATTTAGATAGATAGATAGATAGATAGATAGATAGATAGATAGATAGATAGATAGATAGATAGATAGATAGATAGATAGATAGATAGATAGATAGATGAAACACAGAACATTACAATGAATAACATAATCACATCGAAAACATTAGCAACTTGCTATCAAATTCCTTCCAAAAGTTATAATAACTGTTAGACGTTTTCACGCGAGACACTGCGCTGACTCCCAATTGATCACGCGAGAATGAAGATGGACCTCGCGGATTGGTCCCTTGAACACCAATTAAATCGAGGCTGAGTCGAGCCTTCCTGACAGGGAATCGGGATAAAAAGTTTGAGGTGGACACACAAGTAAAAGTTTGGAGAGTCGGAGGGAGGGGGTTAAATCCAGAGAGAAGATGAGCGACACAGATGCATCTGAGCAACCTCAGTCCGAAAGAAAAGTTATCGGTAGGGGTTCAGTGAGTTTAGCGACAATACGTTTATTTAAGACACATTACATATCATAGTAACGAACACGTCACGTTTATGGAAACGCGACTGACAGGCTTTACTGACAAAATTGTCGTTTGTATTGATCAGCTGTTTTTTTTTCTTTTTCTTTTTCTTTCCTGATCTTGTGTTTTGCTTTACCTTTCGACAGTTAGGGCTTTCAGAAAATGGTTTCATTTTTGTGGCGAACGGAAATAAATTTGATTTCATTACTTCCACGTGCTACTTTCGATGTATAGTATCCAGAAAGGTAAATGCTTTTTAGATACCACATGGCTGCCCCCATCTTATTTGGGACTTTTTTTTACCATTTATTTTGGAGTAACTTCTCACTTGGCGGTCTGATTGTCTTTTGTTGGGATTTAGTATTCTATTTCTGTATTACAGCGTAAAGAGAAGTTAAAGGAACACGTCTGATAGGATCTAAAGTTGTACATATTTGAAGCAGGCCAATATTTGCCTGTTTACACAGTGAGACTGCGTCGATGACCCATATTTCTGCGCGCTGTCACCATGTGCTTTATGTGGGAGGGATTTAACTGCAGGTGTGCTGCATGTCGTTAGGTAAAGGCTTTACATTATCAGCCATATGTAATTGCTCATATTTACCCTTTGGGTCGCGTAGTAATAAGAGAACCTCTTCCTATCGAGCCAGAAACGCGTGTATTGTCCTGACCTTTATGTCTGGGATTAAGTTGTGACCTGCGTTTGAGTGAGTAAGGTGGTTGAAGAGTCTCAAAGTTTGTCATGGCCCACAGTGTTCAAATGAGTCAGTTCTTCGGGCTTTGTTTGAGCATGAACATAATCGTGCAGATCTTATTCTGATACTATTTTTCGTATTTATTGCAGCGACAGGTGTACAGGGAACTGTGAAATGGTTCAATGTGCGCAATGGATATGGCTTCATCAATAGGTATGTTTAGTACTTAAAGGATTCCTCACCTGAATAACTATATGCACAGAAACAGTCTGATGGATACTGTGGGGTCTAGATGTCTGGTGTCGTCCCCGGCCCCACCAAACCATATTTCCATGTGTAAATAAAGAAACCCCAGATTTTACTAGTAATCTAGGGGCTTTTTGGACCTGTGTGTGTAGTAATCTAGGGGCTTTTTGGACCTGTGTGTGTGTTTGTAATTGTATTCCTAATGAAGTGTTTAATTTATTGGTTTTATATCTATCTGTTCCATTTTCAGAAAATATATTGGTTAAAATATTAATTGAAATTTATTTGAATGCTTTTTGTTTCGCAGAAACGATACTAAAGAAGATGTGTTTGTTCATCAGGTAATGAGTTTGCTTCATAAACGCATAGCAATATTTAATTTAGATTATTTTAAATAATTTTAAAATGGAAACTCTGTGAATTAGAAGGTTATGGCGTAATGCCATTAGTGTGTCGTTTTGAACAAATGTTTGACTACGATGGTAAATGCAGCGTATAAACATGACATCCTAGTAAGTGTACATGACATTACAAAAATTAAAACGTACTGAGATCACCTTTACAGTTATCTTTATAGTTCGAGTTCAAGTGTTCTTAAGATATCAACATTTATTTTGCAGTGGTTTGACTTGGATTTCCACCCAACATTGTTGAAAATGGATGTTTTACTGAAGATTTGCCTTTTCCCTTTGTACAGACTGCAATAAAGAAGAATAACCCAAGAAAGTTCCTCAGAAGTGTGGGGGATGGTGAGGTGGTGGAGTTTGACGTTGTCGAAGCAGCTAAAGTAAGTATATGAATCAAAAGATTGTTGAGGAACATTGTAAGTTTTATAACTTCTATATCTTCTAAAACTGAGCCTTTGTGTCAGGGTTCAGAGGCAGCAAATGTGACTGGTCCAGGGGGTATACCTGTCAAAGGCAGTCGATATGCCCCCAATAAACGAAGATTCCGTAGGCGTTTTTACCCCCGTAATGCACAACCTGCTGAAGGAGAGGAGAAAGCTGGGGGGGCTCCAGCAGGGCCCATATCGGAGGGAGAGGGCAGTGAAGAGAAAGGAGCCCCTCGGCCACGTCCTCGGCGCCAGCGTCCACGCAGAAGACCTGTTCAGCCACAAGGCGAGGTGAGGTCCTTTAAATGCTTTTTAACCAAAGGTCCAGTATGCCTTATATTAACAGAAGTATTTTTGAAACCTTGTTAGTAAATTGTAGGCCCTAGTTACATTATACACGACTACATGAGTCACATTGTAGTAAGACACAGTTTTCTTGTCTTTGATTTAGGGAGAAGCAGGAGAGAAGAACGAGGAAGTAGATGGTGCCCAGCAGAGGCCCCCACCACGCAGGTTCAGACCTAGATTTCGAAGGTTCATATATATATTTAGACCTGATTAAACTTTGTTGTGGTTGTTATCTTGAGTAAAGTTCATAGTGGTGTTAAGTTGAAATGGAAACTGGAAGTAAGGAGAAAGGGACAGGTTCCCTAAATTTTTAAAAGTGTATTTAAGGCTGAAAAACGGTTTTAAATAAAAGTATTTATAATGCTTGATTTACCAGCTCTAATATATTATTGATTGATTAATTGATTTATTTATTTTGCATGATGTCTAACATTTCATTACCTTAAACATGCATGTACCCTGTGGAGATTTATTGTATTTTATGTAAACATTAAAGTCTTTCTTCTTGAATGTCCAGGCCATTACGTCCTCGCCCGCCCCCTGGAGAGGCTCAACAGACAGTAGTCTCTGCAGAAGAGCAAGAGTCACCCCCTAAAGAGAGCCAGACCAATAGGGAGCAGACTGAAGGGCAGCTCCGGAAACCCCGCAGACAGTTCAGTCGGCGCAGACAGAGGAAATCCGAATCTGGTGCCTCTAAAGTGAGTGAGGGATTTCTGTCCAAAATAGGTTGTATAAATGTCTTTAAGTATCTGGCTTGTCATTGTTTAGGATGGAGATGAACCTGAAAAACCGGAGTCCCTGGCTCAGGCCTCCAAGCCTGCTAATGTCAAATCCTCTTCTGAAGCTTCCCCAATACAATCCCTTAAAACTGATGTGAGTTACTGATGCATGTTATTTTTACACGCACCGCAGGCCAGTCCCCACAATGTAAAAAATTTCAGGGTTTACTATCCTTGTGGGGACATTTGGTCCCCACAAGGATAGATTATATTTTCATATGTTGTTTCTTGGTTTTTATGTCATGTAATGACACATGTGATGACTACTCCATATGCACTAACACCTGTTTCAACCTGTGTAGACGCCTCCCCTCACAGCTTCCAAGCCCTCAGAATGATTTCTATGATCTGGAAGGAATCATGTGACCCCCGGCAAGAGGTGAGACTTTCTGAGCTAAACTGGTGCTGTGTTTTGAAGGTGGTAAAGAGTTTTCGCCTTCAAACTACAACTGCAATTAAATATTTTCTGTTAATTTATTTGTCCTCAGGTTGTTGTCGTTGTCGTCTTCAGTAGAACAGTAAAGATTTTTAGCTGAATCTATGGTCATTGGTGATCCATAAAATGCAAGTCAGTGGCCACTGTACTGGATAAACCAGTTCACTAAATTGGACTGAACCATCTGAAACCAACACGGATCAATCACAACTCCCTTTTGGACGTGGCCAACAGTCACTCGGACTTGAAATGAGCCACTATGTCAGTGTATATGATCCTGTGATGCCAGTTTTTGCCAACTCATTCAGTGTTCCAGTTACTCCAACAGTACACTGAACTGAGGAAACGATTTGGAAAAGTATGCATGAACCAAGCACTTGAGAGGTTGTCTTGCACAGACTGATCATTCCGAAGACCTTATTTTATTTTCAGGAAACACGGGTATTAATTATTTGTTGCCTGATATCCTGTTTTGTTTTTTGTTTTTCCCTTCCTCCTCTCAAAGTAACTGTAGCTGTCAACTTGCATTTTATAAATCACCAAGAACCATGTTCTTCTAAAGAAGGAAAAAGTCAGCTGCTACTTTGTCCTGACGGTGAATAAATTAACTGCAAATTTTCATTTTGGGTGATGCCATTTTAGAAAGGAGTTGTAGAAAACTTTGATTTCAGTTGGCAAAGGCAATTAAGCAATTATTAGATTTTAGCTTTTGAACTGTTTTGTATGTAAATTCACTTTTACTTTTTGACTTTTATCTTTGTTTTTCTCTTTCATACCTCACATTTTGCTCTTCCTGTGTTGCTGTATAGGTTCCCGGCTGGGTTAGTTTGGGGGTAGGACCTCGCTTGTCTTGTCAAACATTCAACAAATGTGCAAACAGCTTGCCCCTCACATCTACATCCTTGTCCCTCCCTCAACTTGATTCACCTCTTGAGGTCTGGATTGTTTATCTGTCAGGGAGAGAGAAAGAAAAGGATGGATGGATGGATGGATGGAAAGGAAGGGGGGGTCGTCTTGGATGATGCATCTTTAGCAATTTAAAATTAAAACTGAAAAAAAAGAGAGAGAGAAACCTGCTCTAAAAGCCTATTATAATTGCAATATTTCCCCTTTGTAGTTTTGTTCTGTACTATGGGCAATGAGCAGTAGAGAAAACTTGACCAGTTTGGCTACTTTAAGTTCATCAGTAAAAGGAAATGCCATCCAGTGTGATGAGCCCTGCACAGACTCTTCTCTTACTTATAACTAGATTATAAAGGAATACATGCATCCATTACAATACAAACTGGTTTGAAATTGTCCCTTTTTTTTTTTTTTTTTTTTTTTTTTTTTTTAATTTGGTGTTTTCTTTTCTTTGGTGGGGATTATGTGCAATGCCAGTGAAGTAAATAAAGTATTTGCAAAGCCTTCTGCCTCTTCTTTGGACCTTTTGGACTGGTGGTGGTGGTGGTTGTTGTTGTTGTTGTTGTTGTTGTTGTTGTTTGATTTCTGTGCCTGTCATTCCTGACAGGAAATTCTGAAGTCTGTGTTCATGACTGACAGCTTACAGTGTAAAAGTAGTATATACACAAGCTTAATTGTAATTTATCCATGCCCTCTTGTACCAAACCTTGTTGAAAAACTGGTTAATCTTTTTGTGCATGTACAGTTAAAAAATTGTCAGAGGATGAAAAACATGTTTAATTCAATCATATAAATAAGTTATGTCAAAGTTACACTTAGCTCACCCCTCAAAATTTGGCATATAGTGACAACAGAATGCCACATGTAAGGATTATAGGGTGTGTGTGTTTTAAATTTCACTCAAACATCACTCCTCACCTCTTTATTTAATCAGTTGGGTTCTACACAAACATAACCTTAGTGAATAAAAATGTGTATGTTTAAATGTTTGCTGTATTTAAAACTGATTTGTAAGAATGTTGGAGGTTTTGTGAGAAGTAAGTCGTTTTTGTAATGTTTGTCAAGAAAAGTGTATGACCACATTATAAGCATTAAAAATGTGCTGATTAATTTTAAGTATTGTTGAAAAACCTGTTAAAAAGCATTTTATCCTTCAAAAGCATTTGGCACTTCGTTACTAATTCTTTTTTTTTTAAATAATGCTAAAAATTAAAAGTATAGTCTATGTCTACTGTAGTTTACAAAATCATAACTTGCTTTCTGGCGTATGGAAATCTATGTGTATTTTAAAGTGCGGTATCCAAAACCCAAGTCTGTTTTTTTGTTTTTTCAAAAACTCAAACTTGCTCTCGCGTCCAAAGTCCAACATCCGTCTTTATAATACCTAATATCCAAATACCAAATGCCTTACTCTCTTCTGAGTAATAATGTTCTCTTTTTGGTATTCATCCCTCTCCAACCCTCAAAGAACGGTCAGCTGTGGTCATTCTGGCCCCCCTTCCACCATCTATCTTGCTCTCAAGCCTCAGTTTTCTGTCCCATCAGAACCTAGGTAGTCCAGTTCTGTACTGTGCTTCCCCTGTTCCATGTCCAGGTCCATGCCCATCATGTTCTGTGGATGGCGGTGGAAGGTGGCTGAGATCTGGTCAAAAGTTTTGCCTCGCGTTTCAGGAACTCGGAAGAATGTGAAGAGCAGAAAAAAGAAGAGCAGCACAGCGAAGATGAGGAAAACGTATGGACCACACAGGTTCTGTGGAAAGGAGAGACTGAATGTAATGGAATTAAGGCACATTTTGATAAGTAGGTAAGTGAACCAGTGCTAGCGAGAAAAAAAAAAAAAAGCTGTTTCCTCTACACCCGGGGTCTGAACTCCGGTCCTGGAGAGCCGCAGTCCTGCAGAGTTCAGCTCCAACCCTAATATAAACTCACCTGCCTCTAGCTTCACAGTAACCCAGACAATAGCTGTGTTTGAAATGGCATACTTACTGCTTACTGTTTACTGCCCAGTACACAGTGCATACTGCCTACTATTTTTTTGAAGAATAGCGTGTGAAACAGTATACAATAAGCAAAAAAAATTTCAGAGTAGTATGCTTGTCACACAACAAACACTTAATTCACTTAATTAAACATATTAATTCAGCACAGCTGCTGAGGTTGTTAGCTTACAAACAAATGTGCTAACAGTTCTTCTTACAAAGGCTTGTTAATAAGGCTTCATACTAGTACACAATGCTATATTGCCCAGTTGAACTCATTTCATAATTGATGCACTTTACATATTGGATTGAACTGAATTAACACTGAGCTGTCTTTAACTGAACAATGATATATTTTGGAAAAAGGGATATACTCTAGTTACAAATAATGCACAGTACACATACTGGGTACTGCAGAAATAGTAAAAGTAGTATGATATAGTATGGCATTTCGAAAACAGCCCTTGGTTAGCCTGTTCAGGTGTGTTTTATTAGGGTTAAAGAAAAACTCTGCAGGGCTACCGCTCTCCAGGACAGACGTTTGCTACCTCTGCTTTACACTTACAGCAACATACTGAAAGCCCATGCCAATTAGGAAGTTTGCAGTCCAGTTGGAACAGCCTGCTACAGCCATGGCTGCTGGTCTGGGACCTTGTGAGAAGAGTTCAGCCACAAAGAACCAAGGGATAGGTCCTGGCCCCAATTCAAAGAAGGCAACAAAACCAAAAATGGCCACCATGCTAAGGTAGCTCATTGATGGCACAGTCTCCTGTGAATAAAGACAGCACAAATAAGATGAACTCTGAATTAGGGCAGACAGCATGCACACAATTTTACAACCAGCTTCTGCATTATAATTTCTCAAGTAGTCTGTAGTGTAGTAACTGATTTTCTTTAAATTGTGTATTTTTTCAGTAACTATTTTTTTGATGCACAACATCATGGTGAATCTATACAGAAAAAAAACAACAAACACATTTTGCTATATAAGCGATCCATTATTTTCCTGAAAAGTATTGTGGGACTGACCAGTAATGTGAGGGCAGCTGTCATGATGATGGCACAGATACACATTCCAGCAAGTCCAAGCATGTGGAGTGTCCGGCGGCCCATACGCTCAACCAGGAAGAGCTGTTGATTGGACAAGTGAGTGAAAGACATACAAAGTTTGATGTACTTTGGCTTGGTTTATGCTAATAATATAGTTTAGATTATTTGATTTTTTTTTTTCATTTCATTATATTAAATAATTGCATTTCTTTAAAATATTAAGGGATTTTTATTTATTCATTTATTTATTTATTTATTAATATTATTATTTTACAATGCTACATTTTAGCAGAAAAGGTGTTTGCTTTTCTAATTGTTTTTATTGAATTTTATTGTCTTCTCATGACTGATCTGCCCACACTTATAAAACCACTTACATCTGACCAAAATCTGTTCTATTTTTGATATACAAATATTATGGGAAACTGATAAGTCTCAATAAAGGGTATTTTGCCATCACATGATTTGATAGTCCCTCTTTAAAGATTCATGAGATCTGTTTTTTTTTTTTTTTACGTACCGAGACTATAGTAAAAGCACAGTTGACAGCTCCAGCACCTATGGTGGCATACACTGGACTTTCCACCCCAGCCTTTTTGAAGATATCAGTTGAATAATAGAAGATCTGAGCAGTGGAAATCAAGAGCAAGTGTGAGGAAAAGCATGAGAAACTTAAAAAGTAATTTTAGAAAACTAATTCAGTTAATGAAGCAAAGGTACTTAAACCTTTCAGTAGAGCTGCATTCAGCTTTTTATACAAACCTTTGAGCAGTAATCTCAGGTAGCCTAATCCCTTTCTTTCCTAGTTGATCAACTGAGCACATCTTGCAGCACTCACCGCATTAATTCCTGACAGCTGCTGAGAGAGCTGCAGCAGGACAGAGATGATGATGGACTGCTGGTACAGAGGAGAGCGAAAGAGCTCAGCAATGGATACTTTTCTCTCCATGTCCATCTTCCTTTTTTCCTCCTTCATTTCAGCCAAGTCCTCACTGACCTCCAGACGGCCAGTCAGACGCCGCAAAGCTAAAGAAGAGAGGAAATTTTTCTTGATTTAAGTATTCAGTACGGTGTATGTGTGTTTATCAATTAAAATGATATTACATTATAATAAAGTGCATACTAACTTATTTTGAACAATATTTTGAAACATGTAACTAGTACATATAAAATTTGCATACAGTGTTGTGTAGTATGACACACCGCTCTTTGCATGGTGCTCTTGGCAGCGGACGATATAGAGGAAGCGCGGGCTCTCAGGACAGAAAGGCAATAGCGTCATCTGTAGGACTGTAGGGAGTACGGTAACACCCAGCAGCACCGGCCACAATTGCTCACTGCCCAACAGGGATTCGAGTCCTAAAATCTGAAGAGAATAATAGTATAGAGATAGATAATGAGAAATTAGCAAAAAAGGGAAAATTATGTTGATAATTAAATAATAGAGAACTGAAGACTGTACACTCTAATTACTGATGAGTTCAAAAAGTCAGAAATTGATAAATAAGAAAGAACAATAAATAAAAAAAGAGTTTAAATGAACTTAAGAAATTAAGTTAAGATGCTGTAAGATCTGATATCAAACTTTTATATCTTTATATCAGTCTGTCTCAATGTCAGAATGCAAAAAAGTTGATTCATGACCTCAAGAATAGATTATTGTAATGTGGCTTAATAAACAAACTCCAGCTAATCCAAAATGCAATGTCTAGAGAACCAGGCTAATATGGTCATACGGTCCTGGTAATATTATAGGCTATCTAGTTAACATTGCATACATTTGATTACTTATCGACCTTCTTTAACGCGAAAGTAAGCCTATGGGCGAGACATCCTGTTCATTAGCAGAGTTGGGGAGTAATGAAATACATGTAAGGGCGTTATGTAATCAGGATACAAATAACGGTAACTGTCATTCGTTACAGTTATGTTAAAAAAAAAAAATGTTACTACCCCACTAGTGGGAAGTGATGTAACTTTTTAAGTTGCTAAATCATTTTACTGTCTGGCGTCGATTTAAAAGTATGCACATTTCCTACTTTATTTGTAAATTAAATTCATCTCCAATGCCTCTTCAATCCAACCATGCAAACTACCAAAAAAATAATATCTTTAAAATATTGCCAAGTAACATTGCAAACAACAGTAAAGTCAGAGAAGGACTTTAACTACAAAGCGATACAAGCATTTGGAAAACAAAGGTATTGTTTCCTCTTCTTTCCTGATGTTTGTTATTATTTAAAATTATATATACATTTTTATAACCTTTTTTTTTATTTACCACTTAATGTTGACAATAACGTATATCTTCAACATTATCTATGACCAAATATTTTTAGTGGACTTTCAACATTTGCTTTGCTTGAGAAAGAATGAAAATATACAGTTACAAAGTTTTTTCATTTGATTTAGTCAAGTGTATGCAAATAATTGTCCATACTTGGACAAACAATACCCCAAATTATGAGAATATAGTCCAGGTGTACTGCTTATTTTAGTGATAAATAACTATTAAGTTGTGGTGTAGTGATCACAAAACTCACAGTTTATAATAAATAATAAAATTCAAACTTTATTAAAGACAAGGCTATTTTTTAAAGAAAATTTCAAATGGACATATTGTAACATTTGTGATTAAATGATGAGATTTAATTTTTGTGTGAACTATGCCTTTAAATGTTGCCCTGTGCCCTTGTTTACACAGAAATAATTTGTTTATGATAAAATATAATATCCGATAGCATTATTGTATTTTCTGAAAAAATGTAGAAAGTTGGTGTCAGAGTGGCTAATCGGTGACAGAATTGGGGAAGAAGTTGGAGAAGAAATCATTATGCGATGTCACAGTGGAGAGCAAGATGGGTAAGTTTTAAGATATTCTTGATTTCTAAATGGAAATACAATCTTTAAAAAGACAAGAATCATCTGTTTTAACTGTGAAAATGTGGCACAGTGGTTGATTAACTGTTGTCTTTTTAAAGGGTCGATGGGAGAGCAAGGACAGAGGAGTGAGGAGCTGCAATATTGGTTTGTTTGTGAAATAATGTATTTTAGATTTTTCAGATGTGCATATGCAATGTTTGTCAGGAGCTTTATTGTAACGTTTTTTAAGATACTTGTTTTATAAAGTTGTAAATATACAAATTGTAATTGTCATATGTTCAAATTATTCCAACGAAACCTTGCTTAAAGCATGCAGAATACAAGTTATGAAGTTTTTACAAGAAATAAAGTTTTTCAGGAGCTTAAAATTTTATTAGATACTTGTGTTTTATAAAGTTGTAAATGTACAAGTTATAACAGTCATGTTGAAATTTTTCCAAATAAACTTCGCATAAAAGCATGAACTACTGGTTTCTATTTATTGAATACCTTTAGCATTTTAGTGGATTTAATGTAATGTTTGTGTTTAGGGGTTTACTGTAAAATAAGATAACCCAAACAGACAAATATATTAGCCCATATGTATACCTGTGGCTCACAAGAGACCTACATAAGACCGGGTATGCAGAGCATTCACAGCTTATATGGACAGAACACCACTGCTGTGCAGGTGTGTGTCCGTAGTGTTGTATGTATGTATGTCTGTATATGGAAGCGAGAGCGAGAGAAAGAGTGAAGCCTGTGTTTTCCCAAAGTCTCTTTAAGCCAAGTCATTTCATTCGGCGGCCATCTTTGAAATGCCTTTCGAGCAGGCAAGCGCAGCTCCTATCTATTTAAATGGGGAAACATCAAATTACGACAACAAACTGCCTCATAAATGCCGTTCCTTATGCTCCAATAGCGTTAAAAAAAGCTTATTTTTCAGGCAAGATCTGCCAGTGTGCATGCGCAGTACTAAGCATGCGTCTCAGAACGTTGACTGTTTCTATCCACAAGTATCCGGGGGGCGCTACTGTAAAAAAAGAATGTGGGTACAACTTCCAGTGAGGCGGTGGATGTAGTATACCAATGGTATTTTGTGTGCTAATTAGCGAAGAGGCTAAGTGTTTTTAGACCATTGTTTATTTTGCAAAGATACACGCCTTTATGAGAGATCTCATTACGTTCTTAGTAGTGTTGTTTTTGGCAGCCTGTTTTAATTTTAGTTTTAGTCTAGTCTTTGTATGAAGCTGTCATTTTAGTTTTTATTAGTTTTAGTGACGTTCATACTCTTTTTAGTCTAGTCAAGTTTCAGTCAACTAAAAGTCTGAGCATTTTAGTCTTATTTTAGTCAGAATTATCCACGACTATTTTCGTCTAGTTTTAGTCGAAGAAAACTAATGACATTTTAGTCTAGTTTTAGTCGACAAAAACTGATGACATTTAGTCTAGTTTTAGTCAATGAAAATTGTATTTTAGTCTTTTTTTAGTAATGCAA